>JBCFYV010006442.1:0-11872 GCA_039000515.1 Timema cristinae
CAAAAAATTAAAAAAAGGAATCGTTTTTGTACTTGTTCCCCTTTAACATTGTATTATTATTATTATTAGCCCCGCGTCTTACTACCCTTTGGGGGTATACACAGTTACGCTAATGTGTAATGGTAGGGTGATTGTGAATGAAATGAAGGACCTATATTTAACGGGGAATCCGAACCACGTGGAGGCCTGGAAATTCCCCACATTCACAATTTTGTGATTTAATACACTCTTGTCAGAGGTGAAGGAAGGGTTTGGTAATCAGATAAATTTGTGCCGGGACCGAGGTTTAACCCCGGCCGCCAGCATAGAAGTCCAAAAACCTTACCCCAAAACCCACCAGGTCACCCTTAAACATGTAAAACCGACACAAATTCTATGACATTATACGAAGAATTTAATGATGACAAAATTTTTTTAAAACCTTACAAAAAACAAAGACATAGCCCCTCTACTGTGATACTACCACACACAGAAACAGGTGTAAAAGGTTATCTGTACTCAATTGTGAAAGCAGGTGCTGTAATAACTTCTGCCCAAAACGGGACGGTGCCCCTATTTGTGTACAGGTTAACACGTGGTATAGAGACTATCAGGTGTTTGATCAAATATATATTGACATGAAAATACGACTAATGGATGACATCGAATAACTAGGCTGACATATCAAATTGAAATTATATTTATACTATATATTTTTCTTCTCTCTCTCGTTTCCCATTGTCATCCTTATTAAAGTTCAAAAAGTTAAATAGAAACGTCATATCGCTGGTTAAAGCCACACCACCTCTGTAGGTTTAGACTTGAAAATTCCATACAATTGCAGTATACGGGCCTCGTGCAGGGTTTGTAGATAATATTTTTATATTACGGCGGAAAACGTACGGAAAAATATCTCCGCGATCATAGTCTGGCTCTGGCACTGCATAGTGTTTGGAGGGGGTTTTATAGCGAAGACTATCGTGGTAATATTTGCGTATTATCATTAATCACTGCCACCTGTTTTCAAAATTTAAAAGGGGTGATAAATTGCTCAACTGTATGTGTGAAAATTGATTCCCCTAGAGTTGAAACACTGATTCGCTATCAAACACTCAGAGGGTGGAGGGAGGGTTTGGATCGAGTGACATCCCTATAAAAGAACGTGTCCCCGGTAATTGTAATTTAGTATATGCTCAAATCAACGCGTCCATCCTCACATACTCTGAGAAGCAGGATTTGTGTTGATGTCTGCCGGGGAGTTTGAATAGTTTACCTACAGAATTTATAAAAACATACGCGTCTAGAGATATAAATCGCGCTTGGAACTTGCTCTCTCCCTTTGCACAACACGAATTGAAAGATTATAAAATTTTTTTTGGGAACATTAAAATATGGGCGTAACGCAGATTGATGGACCGCCGTTATAAAGAAAAATGTCAACAATGTCTGACATCACGTAGACGACCGCTTTGATATTTATGTACGTGATAGTTAATTTTTTTTTAAAATTGTCTCCGCGCACAGTGACTGTTAATAGGTTTTTTTTCCTTTACATTTTTTGCTACAACACCAAAACACAACACAACATGACAAACGTAATTGTAGATATAAAAGGGTTTTTCAAAGACGAGGACAATACATTTTAAAAAAGAAGGTAGTATTATGTCAATGTGTGGAAGGGTGACTCACCACGGGACATTTAAGTCGCCATATTCCATTTCAAAATTACCGGGGGCATATTAAAACAATGTTATTGGCTCACATATAATCACAACGGTCTCTATTGGGATGCGGTGATACGAACCCCGAAAAATTTTAAATATAATTTTAAAAATGGCCACTCTCGCCTCTACTATAATTTATGTAAAGGGGGAGAAAAGAATTTTTTTTAATGGAAATAGTCGATAAAAAACAACTTGTAATTGATATGATAGACTATGGGTGTCCTCCCTAAAAGGATGGGATCGTAATAATTATGATAAATGTTTCGGCCATAAATAAAAAAAATTAATTCGATTTGCTCCCTGTCTAATGTTAAATTTCTCAGGGAATGGTTCGTTGGCACCCCCACCCACCACCACCACCACCACCCCCCGATAGTATAATTTGGGGAATAGTAAAAAAATTTGGGAATAGTAATTTTTTTAAAGTGGCCATATTCCTTTACAAATTACCGCGTGGCATATTTAAAAAAAACATTGTGATTATCTCTGCATTGTGACGATAGTGATATTAACTCGATAAATTTGATATAATTTTAAAAATGGCCACTATTGCCTCTACTATAATTTATGTAAAGAGGGAAGGAAAAGAAAAAAATGTTAATGGGATAAAAAAACAACACTTGTTATTGATATGCTAGACTAGGGGTGTCAATCATAATTATGATAAATATTTCGGCCATAAAATTTATTGGTTTGTCGGCACACTATAAATTTTTGAAATATTTAATTTTATTTTTTAAAGTTTTATACCAACACCAGACGGGTGCACATCGAGTCTGTGTTTGTACACCTTTACACTGATATTACCGGGAACCGTCAAATTGCGGTAAAACTACTTTTGTAGAGAATTTTCTGTTAAATTTTAAAACAGGTGTGAAAGTGTGGATAAATTTGATAGAATTCATTGGTGTTTCAGCGGGGCCCAATTCTATTTCCTCGCGATCATTTAGTCACGTCACACTACTCAAAGGTGTACCGGACAATTTCGATTTTAAGGCTGGCGGGGCTCAACTCATCGTGCTGGACGTTTTACTGAACGAAGTTTATTCTAAAAAGTTTGTGAACTTTTCACCAAGGTAGTCAACATAGAAACTATCGGTTATTCTGATCAAAACAAAACCTTTTCTATCAGGAAAGTAAGTCTCGTGACATCTCGCTAACGCTAATACAATTGTTTTGTTTTAAAAACCCGCGTGATCAAACACAGATAAACTATCTAGCTAGACAAGTTTATCCGGATAACCCATCCGAAATACAAGAATCTATAGGAAAGCAACCGAATCCGTTGACGGGTAATTACTCTTTGATCTGAGTCAGAACGTGGACAAACGCTTGCTCTTCAAACGGACATATTTAACAGGTTTGCAAAGTGATTGTCCCCGCTTGACTACTAGATGAAACTAGTCAAGAAAAATAGACACGTATGGGGTATTGAAAACGGCCAGTCCTAAATTGCGCAAAGCTATTCTTAAAGTCGTGACCCGGATGTTATAACAAAAACTCGGCGAATGTGCTCTAAACCCATTAAACAATAATATTAAAAATTAGTAAAAGATATAAGGAAAATTAGCAAAGTATAAAAATTGTATGGGGTAAATTGGTTTAGCAGCGGTGTTTCGTTGAAAAGAAAAAGAACTATCGCGTTCAATCGGGCGGCTTCTTGAGCATCATTAACCCGCTATTCTTTCAGCTCTCGTAGGGCGTATTGGTTAAATATAATAATATGTCACAACTTAAACAGATGCTTCTAGTTCCGCCAGAACTATTTCACAATAAACGCGATGACAAGTACACCGATTTTGTACAGATGAAAAATATTCTAAAATCTAGGAAAAAAATTGACGATTATCAAAGATTGGCCAGTTTTAGAAAGTATCACAGCGTTATTTAACAAACAGGCAGGAGCGAGACAACCAATTAAAATACCCTCGTGGGCCCCACACTAATAAAACGTAGACCAGTCGACCTTGCACGAGGAAAAAAAAAAAAACGACATTTGGTTAGGAGACAACCGCTGCCGAAGGTTTCTCGATTCATTTCAGACAGACCACATATCAAAGCAGTCCTATTATGTAGACTCCCAGAGGAGGGGTGGGTGGAAGGGGAGTCGTATTTCCCTGAGAAGTTAAAAAAGGTTCCTTCGCCTGTTCGGCAGTTATAGCGGGAAAATTTTTATCACCTTACGTACACCGGAGAGCGTCAACAGATCCTATATTTGGAATTAGAAAAGAAGGGGAAAATTTTTTAAAATAGGCAATTCAATTTTCCCACCGTAGACGATAACGATATATACCTGGGTAACACACACTATAAAGGCACGTCAAGGACTTTGGGAGTTGTTGACCAAAATAAACGTAAATAAAGTATTGTTACAGAGAGTGATTTAAAAAAATATAAAGACATATAATTGCCACGAGCGCTCATCGACAAAACTTTGATCCAAACGCGAAAATAACGTCCAGCAGAGGTTTGAAATATAAAACAGTCATTTCTAACTATTTCCCGCCAGACCACGTTGGAACCACTAAAATGGCGCCACGTTAAAAAAAATTATATTACAATCTCTCACGACCTTCGGCCTTCTCGACCACCAGCAATCTTAAAAAGTATAGTGGGTTGGATAAAAAAAAAGTAGACGAAGGGTTGACCGGGAAGGACGCGTACATCTTCACCATAGTTTAAGAAAAAGGTTCCCACGTAACCCCTTTAGAGAGTCACCAATACGACGATGTGGGGGAGAATTGATCTAGTAGATATGAGAGCTTAAATAAGGACAACCGAGGCGTCAACTATATTCTAAACATTTTGATATATTTTCAAAGTACGCGTGGTCTATACCGCTTACAACAAAAATCGGGCGCAGACTCACGCGGGTTATAAAACAGATTTTTAAGGAAGGACGACGCCCCTTTCGATTCAATCGGACAAGGGTAGGGAATTTTTAATTCTAAATTTAGAACATTTTTGAAATAAGCGGGCGTTCTTTTTTTATCATTTTCTTTAATACAGATAAAAAGGGGGGACTGTCGGGAGCTTTTTCAATCGCACGCAGAAAACTAAAATGTGGAAATATTTCACCTCATTCTACACTCACAACTACGTCGATTGTTGGGCAAGCTAGTTCAAAATTATAACGCAAGTGTTCTTTTCGACATGGGAATGGCTCCGGCTTCGGTAAAAGCCTATTCACGTATTTAAAATACTATTGCGCCTGCGAAAGCGGTGGGCTAAAATTAAAATAGGGAAAATTTTGTTAAACGTCGGTGTCATGTGCGCATAAGTAAAGAAAATTGATTTTTGACAAAGGATACGGGGCTAATTTTTTACACGAGAAATATTTAGCATAGTTAAAGTAATTCCTAGACTCCCCAACCGGCTATTCGTTACAGGATCTCCGCGGGCGGCCTTTTGAGGGACATTTATTAAACTACGAACTAGTTCGCGTGCGCCCGTCCAACGATTTTTCAAATAGATAAAATAGTACAGAGAAAGCGGTTTAAAGGCATTCATCTCATCTAGTCAAGTGGAAAGGATACGACAGTTCTTTCAACAGCTGGGTGCCTGTGTCTAACATTAAACAAATATGAGTCAGTTTTATGTAGCACTGCCGTCGGACTCAAGTTCCGAATATTACGAGAATAATACACTCTAATACTATATACTAAATTGGCAGGTCCATACAGCTAGAACACGCCCGGTGGGAGGTGGGGGACTAGCTGATTTATCCTATCCCTGGGTTTTGAAACTCTCGAAGATAACATTTTATCCAAAGATAAAGAATTGAGGGCAAACGTCGTGGTGACCCAAGTGGGCCGTGTTTCGTTTCCTCAACAAGAATTCACCTCCTTTAAGGAGCTTTATAATTTAAAAATTAAGAGCTCTATAAGTGATAAAGATGATCTAGAGGTTTTCATATCTGAACTTCAATGGTACATTCTACGCGATCAAACAATTTTGACTGAGATTAAAAAACAAAAGGGTGCATGGACCGCCGACAAGTCACCCATAACTACACGATTCAAAAACACAATTTCAAATTTACAATGGCGAAAAGAAAATTTAAAATAGAATTTCCTGTTCGTCTCTATGTGGGCATCGGAGACTTAATTACAATCATTTCGAAACAGACTACCCAACATAGAGTCACTTAATGCCCTTAATACACATATGAGGGATTTAATGAAAGAGGGTATTAAGGGGGTCTTTTTGCGACCCAATCGTTTAAAAAGCCCCGGTCTAGTTTAAAAGGGCCCCCCTTTTTTGTACAAGACCTTATAGGAAACAGGTTTTTAGGGGATCTTTGTGATGGATTAGAATATCCCTTTCCCCCCCGCCCCCCACAAGGTTCTTTTATAAAATTTTTTTCCCCCTCCCAGAAATTTAATTTTGCCTATCATAGGTTATTCACAAATTTTTGGGGGGAAAAGGTGAATTTTCAATCGGGCCCTGCCCCCCGAAAGGGTTTTTCTTTTTAAAAGGAAAAAATAGATAAATAGATACGGGGGGAGTAATTTGACTTAAATTTAACCCCTGGAGGGAAAAGAGAGAAAACATCGGTCCGTCTAACCCCCAGTTTTTTAAAAAGCAAGGGGCCCGGGTGGATCGTTTTTTTGGGGAATTTTTTCGATTTTTTAAACCCTTTTTATTGGGGGGGGGCAAAAAACGGGGGGGAAAAAACGTTCCCAAAAAGGTTTGAATTTGGCCGAATAGGCCGGAAACCCAAAAATTTGGGTATTGTTTTAAAAAGGGGGAATCGGGGGGCGAAGGGGCTTTGGGTTAAAAGGGTTAAAAAAAAAGTAAAAGACTTTATTTGAAAGGGGGGGCCAGAGCAAGAGGGAACCCCAAAAGAGGTAAAAAATTTTTTTGATTAATTATGGGGTTTCCAAAAAAAAATTGTCTTTTGATGAAAAATGGGGTTCAAACGGTAAAAAAATTAAAAAAGTGGGCGAATTAAAACCCCTTACTTCCGTGGACAATGCGTCGTTAGAGTTTTTTTTTCCCCGGGGACGGCGAGTTTTTTCGGGGTCTTTCGATTAAAAATTTTATTTGTATTCAATTGGGGAAAGGGGAGGGGGCACCGGGGGGCCGACAATAAAAGGATGGTAACAACTTTTAAATTCTTTTTTAGTCAAATCAAATTTCCAAAAGAAACACCCAATTTCCCTCGAAAAACAAATATGCCCAAGGGTTTTTTTTAAAATTTAACTAATTACGGGAGAGACCCCCCCACCCCCCTGGGAAGGTATGGGTTTTTGGAATTTTCCCCCCCTAAAGGTGAATGCTGCTCCAAGAAAACAAAGGTTTTCCCCCGAAAATTGACTTGTTTTAAAAAATCCCGGGCGATTGGTGGAAAGTTTACCTCGAAATTTAATATTTTACCAATTTTTATTGAAAAATTATCTTTTCGCGTTAAATTAAATTTTTAAAAAAGAGATTTTTTTGCTAAGAGGGGAAAAAAAAAAAACCCATTTTGGGAAAAAATTTTTTCGCCCCC
Organism: Timema cristinae; assembly: GCA_039000515.1. Classification (NCBI taxonomy): domain Eukaryota; kingdom Metazoa; phylum Arthropoda; class Insecta; order Phasmatodea; family Timematidae; genus Timema; species Timema cristinae. The sequence continues at coordinate 7,198 of JBCFYV010006442.1, forward strand.
TTTTGTGAAACACGTGGGTGTCGCCCATTTTTTACTTTATAGAAAAAAAATTTTAAGAAAGCCGGGCCCCTACCCCCCCCAAAGGTGGACGTCGTTTTGGGCAACCCCAAAAGGGTCCAAAAATGTGGTTAAAAAATTTTTTCTAAGGGGATCCCCCAAATTGTTTTAACAATGGTGTCAAAGGGGGCGTTTTTTTGGGATTTTTAACACGAAAAACCTTTCAAATTAAATTTAAAACCCGGGTTGTTTCGTTTTATGTAAATGGGAAAACCCAAAAAATTTTCCCCCCCTTTTATAAATTTTGACACGTGGGACGCCACCCCCGCCCTGACCATTTTTTTCGGGAAATTTGGGGTTTCACCCCAAAAAAAAGGGAAAAATTTTTAAAAAACCCCGAGACATTTTCAATAAAAATTACTTTATGTTTGGCCTTTGATTGACTCCCCCAAATAAGGGGCGGATCCCAAGCCTTTTGAAAGGGGAAAGTGAGATTTGAGTTCAGTTCAAGGGGCAGATTGAAACCCCCTAACCTTTTGTTTTTCTTGAGTTTCGGGGGGACGGGGTCATAAAATTCTAATTGGGAGGTTAAAATTAATTTTTAAAACCATGAAATTTAACAAAATACACATGTGCGGGGGGAATTTCAATTTTATAAAGGGCCCTTTCCCCTTGGACAAATTACCCCAAAATTTATGTCCCCTTATTGTGGTAATTGACCCCAAAATAAACCCCTTTTTTTTGGGGGGTTTTATATTTTTCCAAAAATTTGGGGGTATTTTTTTCTATGGGAGAGACCAGCTTTGAAATTGCCAAAGAATAAACACTCCAAAAATGGAAGTAAAAGAAACGAAATCCAAGATAGCCTGGTTTTGGGGCGGCCCCTTTTGCTTTCTGTTTGGGTTTCCCAAAGGCGGGTGGAGCCCGAGGTATTACAGATTTTTTCAACCCCAACTTGTTTAAGAAAGAAAATGGCCCTTTTTGCTGTTCAAAAGTCCCTTTTGGACGGGCCAAAAGGGGTCGCAAAGGGGGCCCCGATTGTGTTTCCGCATTAGTATAAAAAGGGTTTTTTTTAATTTTATTTAATCATTTGTATTCCATTTTCTGTCATATGAAACATCATCAGTCGGCCATCTTGATTTTTCATTTATCGTAAACTCGAAAAAGGAGTGGGTGGTCACCGAGCTAGCCATAGTTTTCATCGACGAGAAACAAACCTCGTGCTATCAATTCAATAAAACCACCGGCTTGTGCTAAATCCAAATTAGTTCCATTTTTAAAACAAAATTTAGATAAAGCCTTCGTGACTTACGAAAATAATAAACAAAAAGGAATTTCTTTTCCCTCTCACCCGGGCGGACATTCATCCCACTACGCGAGGACTATAAATGTCCCTTTGTTGATTTTATCAAATCTAATTGTTTGGGGGTGTACCGCCCCTTGTCACGACATCACCCCGTGTGCGGTTAAAAATGCAAACGCTTTGGCACGATTCGTCAGATTTCACAGCGCCGAGAAATTGTATAAAATTTTGTCCAATCACCGACGACGACCGAAACCCACGATACTAGCTTTAATTGTGACGAAATGTTGATTACGGTCATCAGTCTAGACGCAGACAGCGATGAAGACGTGCAGCTGTAATATGGTGCAGGATGAGTCACCGTCGTTGCTAACCAAGACTTTCTACCTAAACGATAAACAGAACAAACACGTGGCGGTGGGGCCTCTTCCCTGACCGCAACTTTTTTCGCTCACGTTTATGTTTTCATCGAGTTCTAATCGTCTAATACTCACCGTCCCACAATGGAACTTTCTCGTCAAAGAAAAGCCGTTTTGGTCAAACTGTGTGCAGTCGTGTGTAAACTTCGAATCCAGCATGGACGACTTTATCATTGTGGTGAAAAAACTTTTTGGCGTGTGGAAATTGTGTCTGAGTGATAAAAAAACATTCAGATCTACCTGCTTTGGACGAATTAAAAACTCGCTACAATCTTGAAAAATATATCACACGCCCTGTAAAATATCTAAATCACCTAAATGTATCGATTTCATAGACAATACGCTCGCCTCCAAATCGTTTGTAGACCCACCCGATCCTCTCCCATATTTTGACTATCTGTCACTGTTTTACGATCTTTGTATTTTTATGGATAACAATAATAAATTGTGAAATATGTATATATTTTTTATTATAATTAAATGTGAAAAAACTTGTACTTATTTTTTTTTTTATTTCTAGTAATATTTCCCTCTCATTTAAATTTTATATTTGTAGTAAGAGCAATATATAACTCTTTAGTGTATAATTAAACCGACTAATTTCATAATTCATACCTTAACCCTTGAAATTCATTCAATCTGTTTGACGTACAAATGAGGAACGCGTCACTATAAAAAACATGTTCAAAAAATTTAAAACAAATTACAATTCATATACACTCAAAAAAAACTTGCCCCCGATAGAATTATCCTGGCGCTGACCAATTAACCGAAACGTCACACAGGATGACGTCACAATACTATCACTATATCTCTAGCATAGCTACCTCGACGTCAAATTAGCAGTCATATTATTTTTGACGTAAAAATCCCCCCTGATATATCTACATTCAAATATAATGGGCCGTCCAGAACGACAGGGTGACGTCACACGGGTGACCTCAGACGCAAGGTGAATCTATTATTTGAACGTTATAGTCTCATATCCGGAACGTCACATAGGATGACGTCACAATACTATCACTATATCTCTAGCATACCTACTGCCACTTAATAATTCATTCAATGGGGCGCTCAGAACCACAGGCTGACGTCACACGGCTGACCTCCCCTCGGCTGACCACACTCAACAGTCATATTATTTGAAAACGTCACTATCATAGTCTCATACGTCAAATTCTGAATAATTATCGATGGGATATATCGGGGGTCTTACTGCTGTTAGGAATTATATGAAAAAATGAACTAAATAGCGCAAGAGAAATGATTTATACAGTATTTATGGAATGAAATGCAGAATAATTTGATAGTTGATACTTACAGGAAAGAATAACAGAAGAGCTACGTATGAGAAATCATCAAGAATAGACGAATTGATAGTTGAAATTATAATAGCAGCAGTATAAATAGGAATGCAGAGGTTTTGCAACCAGTTATGCGAGTTTTATGGAAGGAAAGAAAGAAACCAAAGGACTGGAGAAAGGGTTATTTTTCCCATTTATAAAAAAGTAAGGAAGTCAGAATGTGAAATACATAAGGTGTTACATTTATGTGTCACTGCCTGAAAATATATTAAAAGTTTCTATGTCCAAATGTTGAACGAAGAATAGATCATATGCAAGGGATGAACAATGTGACTATCAAGTAAGATCTATGTTTGATGCATTCTTTCTGCTGAGAAAATAGAAGAACTTGTCAAAAACTCTATGATAGCCTTCATTGACCTAAACAAAAAGCATATGTCAAGGTAATTAATTAAATTATATGTTTGGGTTTGAGAAAAAGGGTATTGGTAAAAGTTATTGTGGGAAAAATAAATGACACATCTATTATAACTGTCACAATTGTATACAAATATAATATAGGTCCTCTGACTGGTTTCAAAGAGAAAGAAGTGTGAGACAGGGAAGCACTTTGTCACAATTCTATTAATTACTTGCTGAAGTGCAGTGTTAAAGAAGGTTAGTGGAATTTGTGATGGCACATGCAGGTGACGTTGTGAAATAGGAGTGAATTAAGATTCATTGGAGAAAGAATTAGTTAAATGAGAAAGACCAATGAAAATATATGTATTGGATGTACAGGTGTAAAAGTGCATGACAATGAAGATGGTAAGAAACTCATTATTAAAAAGGTAAGAATGGAATTAAACTTGAAATATTAAACTATTTATCTTATTTAGGAAGTAAGGTTACCACATACGGCAAAATACCGGAGTAACTAGAACAATAGTAATGTTTGAGTGAAATTTTTTATCACGTGGTTAGGGATAAAATTGGGGGATGGGACAAAGGAAAAGTACGAGTTTACTTTGAAAAAAAATCACAAAATAAATTTCCCAAATATCAATATAATGGAATCATTCACGTAAGCCCATGTTATCAAAAGAGCACCCACAAACAATGTAACTATAAAATGGATAGAAAAAAACCCAATATAAATGTGTATATACTCAAATAGTATACTAGAAATACCGTTTAGGGCGTGATTATTGTTCAAATTTTTGACCAGGTTGTGATGAAATTTACTTCAACAAATACCAGCTTAGTTAGTGGATAAACCCTCGAATATTTGTAAATGAACACTACAAATATTCAGTCTATTTACGGGGAAATAGTTGCTTGGAAGCCGCTCAAGATGATGACTAGCACCACTCACTTGGCGTTTTGAGCTAGAGAGCTAAAAGAAGTGGCCAAGAATGGCAGAGGAAAATAGGAAGGGAGGATGTGTCAAAAATTTGTAAAAATAAAATGCTGATGGGCATTCGAACGCCAATTAATACGATTTGAAGGCAGGACGCATTCTTTTTGTTCGTTGTGACTTTGGTTTCGCGTGGATGTGAGAAGGATTGACACTGCCATCAAGATGTGATTCCGACGTGTGAAATCTATTTTACAAGCACAGTTTTTTAGCTTGGAATTTATTTTCTTGTGTTATTAATTTTTATATTTTATAT
>JBCFYV010006443.1:0-18280 GCA_039000515.1 Timema cristinae
AAAAAAAAGAGTCAATTTCTTCACATCGTGTAAAAAAACGTTGTTGAATTTCTGTCAAGGGTATCCTGGAATAAGGTGACGACTTTTCTCTTCATTTAAAATGTTTCTCATCTAATTCACTTTTCGCAGATAATCAAGAACTCACGTTGATATCAAAATGTGAAGAAATTTAACCTTTTTGTTTCAAAATGGAGCAATATTTGATTTATTTTCAACAAAAAAGTGTTTTATAAGAAACTAGAAGAAAAAAAACGCTGCCCTTAACTCGCGTTCCCTACATCCCCACCTTAAAACGAATGAAAGCCATTATTAATATATCGCTATCGAAGACCATATTTCAATCATTTTATCAGTCGCCTAGTTTTTTTAAATAAATAGTATCCCCAGAGGGAGATAACCACATTCACACGGAGGGGGACGTGCCCCGCCCCCCTCTATACTTTGGTAGCTACGCCCTGCCTGTAATCGTTGGCCGATTACATAATAGTCTCTTTGTTTTATTTTTCTCAAAATTAAGATTAAATATGTGTTGTAAGTTTAAATGTATCCACCTCTTATAAAATCAATTTTAGCCACCAGTTTCACAACGCGGATTTGAGAAAGTCTAAAATTAGAAATCACCAGTGTGATGGCATGTAAAACAAAGGATTGTAACATAATGTGCAATATGTGGTACGGTAAGTATTTTTAATATCAAGTTGTTGACTTCTCTAAGATAACGTCAGTTAACTAACATTCAAACTCATGAGTCATGCATTATAGTTTGTGGGAATGGTTTCTACTTTCTCATGTGGATAAAGTATTGTGTAATCGTGAACATTTTCAATATCGAAATAACTATGCCGTTTGACGTTTTGTGTATCTTAAGCCAGAACTCAGAAAAGTGGGTCGTGCTATTTTGTTTATATAGTAGGATTTTGTCGGATATCCCCTTTTTGGGGGGAGGGGGACGAGGCGGCGAGGAACATACCTTATCCCGAACATCATTAATTTTTTTGATGGATAATTTCATGGATATGGATATTATTAATCTAAAGTGACAGCTGTGAATCATAGCCCAGGAATATTGCTGAAAAAATTCTGAGAAAGCTGAAAATTTCAGGATCGCCCCAGAACAACATGCTCTACAACAATTATCAAAATCCCCCTAGTGTCTCAGGTTTGGCTTTTAATGTAGAAGACTTCAAAGTTCAAAAAGTACTTATGCACGTTTGAACTTAAGGGTCTTCTGCCATTAAATCTGAGTCCTAGACTTTAAGGGACTTTTGATATGTTATAGAGCATATAATTTTAGGGCGAACCTGAAAATCTCAGTTTATTTCAGATTTTTTTTTTTCTTTTCATATTTTAGATTCATTTTACTAGGCTATCACATGATTGACTTTGAATGAAAATAGTTTTAGAAATTTAGTTGCAACTGTTAGATAGATTTTATTCAAACTTTAGGTGGAATCGTTACTATAATTTTATCTATAAAATCAAGGAATGTTGACTTACCACTTATTTTTGAAAAATTTCAAGTTTTTCGAAATTGGCTTTAGCGATTTTGTTCAAAATGAGTATCTAAGCGGGGCCTACTGTTTTATGTTTTCTTTTCATTCACATCACACCATCACTGTTTTCATCCTTTATTTGGATATAGTTAATATTATCTACTAATAAAACTATAAATACTTTCATAAAATGGTTTGTATTTACATAATAAGTAATTTTATGACTATTTTGATACAATCCAGAGTATTTTTTAATTAAGAATACAAAATACATTTAATTAAACTAATTCCCTCTAATCTGTTTTTACAAAACAAAGATATTTCGTTTAGTTTTTGTTTAAAAGACAAGGAATGAAATCACGGTTGGATTAATTGCTAAAATAACGCTTCTGCGCATGCATTTGCAACTATACTTCGCTAAAACATGCGCTTCTACCAACTTACACATAGGTTCCAATGATAGATACGTATTTTGCCAACAAGAATACATCGCTCCGGGGGATACGACACAAAAAAAAAACACAATTATTTTAAACTTTTAATTACTTGAGAAAAAAAATAGTTGGATTTACTTTTTTTTCCTTTACGTCTTTGTCCCTGTCTGAGTTAACGCACACTTTAATAACGCCAATGGAATAGGAATGCAGTAGGTAAAATTTTTAGAAAAAAGTGCCCTCACTTACGTGGAGGAAGAATATAAAATCATTCAGGGAAAAAACTTTCATTTTCTATACGCGTCTTACTACCTGTCGGTGTTCTAAGCATTTAACTAAGCTAGAAGGTTAGGGTTGAAGGGGGCACAATTTAGAGGAAATGCACTCATGTATTTGCGTAGAGTAATAATAAGAAACTATCTAGGAAAATCACTCAGGAATCGGACCCCGACCTCTGCATGCTTGGCAAACTATACTAGATGAATTCAAAACTCAGTCTGCATTCCACTTTATGCTGGTACCGTTCAACTATGTTATAATTAATAATATAGTAGATGGTCTAACAGGTATTCAAGGGAAAGTTCCAATAACTCTCACCAACGAACGAGAATATTTAATATACGCGATTGAGAAATTTCCCGGAAATTATACTGTAACAGGCACGAAGAGGGGAAAAAACTAATTTCAAAGCAATCAACAACAGTCCCTCAGGCGTTATATTTGCATCAGTGACGTTAGTATATCAAGTGATATGTCAAAAAAAAATCTCTCTTCAACTTGTTATACATTATATATATATATATAAAAATCTCAACAAACCACGTTTAGTTTGGAATGGAAGTGAACGTAAGGAAAAAACCAGTGTTTTTAAAGTTTTTATTGCGATTTTTTTTTGTGCAATAAAATAAAATATGGCTTCAGTACAAACCTAGCGTTTAATTTTATTCACACAGTGAAATCAACACCTCCTCAATGTGAAGAAAATTATATACTATGTTTGTGCTGGAGTAATATTATATTTATTTTGGCAAAAAAAAATAAAAAATTGCCATAAAAACAGCAAAAACACTGGCTGTTTCTCACCCCCCACCCCTTCCATTCCACCTTAAATAGGTCAGACACGAGCTCCGAAACTAGTCCCATCATGTACTCCTATCTTAAAAAAAAATAAACTGAGACAAGAAAAAGCAACGTAATATTTTATATATTCATAAACACATATTAATACCCGCTTCAGTGGGCGCATAGTTTAAAGTGTCACTCTCGCAATATACTCGACATGGAAATCGAGGTTTGAATCTCGTTTGGTGAATTTAAGGTGATTTTCTGACATGGTTTCCCAACCTCCTTTGAAGCAAAAAATATATACTGATACGAATAGTAAGAGATGTAAGAGTAAATAATGAAATACAAATTTGCTATTCTTTCACAAAAAGAGAATCAGCTTTCTTGTCTAATAATATTTTGCTGCAATTCGTAATATAAGGAGGCAACATTTTTTTTGTTACATATTATTAACAAAAGTTGGTAGACGTGTTTCAATTATTATACCCTTTTTCTATTATTTTTACATTATTTAACTACTATCCTAGTATTTAATAACAACTATGTAATGTACACTCCGGCTTACCTTGACGGTCTTCACTATGATACTAGCCTTTACGCTGGACCATAGTGGAACCATTCAAGGTATAGTCCCATCTACGGTAGTAATATATACTCCATTCATGGAAGGAATTACTCATTTAAAGGTCTTTTTCCTACCAATAGCCTACTATATAATATATTTCTGGTAGGGAAAAAGGCCTTTCAGAAAACAATTCCTACGCTGAACAGACTTTAGTAATAATATTGTACGTCTGGGTAACATCATGCTCAGTTTGTAGAAAGATCAGCCAGTACTAACGTACCGTTTCCCAGGGAACGCCCGAATGTACTAACCGTACATCACTTTCCGTGGAGGCGCTTTCCATGTCCCGACGAGATGAGGTGATGGTATGAAGTTGTGGAGCCAGTGGAAACATTTAAATATAACTTAAGCTCAGTTAACCAAGTCTTGGTGACCGTTGGGGTAATTCCACTTTCGGGCAAAATATCCAACGTAACAGGTGGGAATTGAACTAGGAACACCTAAACTCATAGCTAGATGCACTTACCACTACATATCGGCGCCAGTTTACGCTAGGAATGCAGGAGACAACAGAAAGTTCTTTATTACAAAGATTGACTGAGAGTAACTAATGCAAACCTATTCGATAGTATTTATTAATTTGTTTAGTAACACAATATTGTCAATAATCATTTCCAAATAGGTTGTTAATTAGGCATTCCAAACAAAGGAACAGATTGGAACAGATTGGAACCGGAGCCCTACGGACGGAAACGAGTTTTGTCCGCACGCTGGTTAGGAATTCAATAGTCCGGTGTTGATGATGCAATAGTCCGGTGCTGAGGTGCAATAGTCCGGTGTAGATGATGCAATAGTCCAGTGCTGAGGACGCAATAGTCCAGTGTAGATGATGCAATAGTCCAGTGCTGAGGACGCAATAGTCCGGTGTAGATGATGCAATAGTCCAGTGTTGAGGACGCAATAGTCCGGTGTAGATGATGCAATAGTCCAGTGCTGAGGGCGCATTAGTCCAGTGCTGAGGACGCAATAGTCCGGTGTAGATGATGCAATAGTCCAGTTTTGATGATGCAATAGTCCAGTGTTGATGATGTAATAGTCCGGTGTAGATGATGCAATAGTCCGGTGTGGATGATGCAATAGTCCGGTGTAGATGATGCAATAGTCCGGTGTTGATGATGCAATAGTCCGGTGTTGATGATGCAATAGTCCGGTGTAGATGATGCAATAGTCCGGTGAAGATGATGCAATAGTCCGGTGTATATGATGCAATAGTCCGGTGTAGATGATGCAATAGTCCAGTGTTGATGACGTAATAGTCCGGTGCTGAGGACGCAATAGTCCGGTGTAGATGACGCAATAGTCCGGTGTTGATGATGTAATAGTCCGGTGCTGAGGACGCAATAGTCCGGTGTAGATGATGCAATAGTCCGGTGTAGATGATGTAATAGTCCGGTGTAGATGATGTAATAGTCCAGTGTTGATGATGCAATAGTCCGGTGTTGATGATGCAATAGTCCGGTGTAGATGATGTAATAGTCCGGTGTAGATGATGTAATAGTCCGGTGTAGATGATGCAATAGTCCGGTGTAGATGATGCAATAGTCCAGTGCTGAGGACGCAATAGTCCGGTGTAGATGATGCAATAGTCCGGTGTAGATGATGCAATAGTCCGGTGTAGATGATGCAATAGTCCAGTGTTGATGATGTAATAGTCCAGTGTTGATGATGTAATAGTCCGGTGTAGATGATGCAATAGTCCGGTGTAGATGATGCAATAGTCCGGTGTGTAGATGATGCAATAGTTCAGTGCTGAGGACGCAATAGTCCGGTGTAGATGATGCAATAGTCCGGTGTAGATGATGCAATAGTCCAGTGCTGAGGGCGCATTAGTCCAGTGCTGAGGACGCAATAGTCCAGTGCTGAGGACGCAATAGTCCAGTTTTGATGATGCAATAGTCCAGTGTTGATGATGTAATAGTCCGGTGTAGATGATGCAATAGTCCGGTGTGGATGATGCAATAGTCCGGTGTAGATGATGCAATAGTCCGGTGTAGATGATGCAATAGTCCGGTGTTGATGATGCAATAGTTCGGTGTAGATTATGCAATAGTCCAGTGTTGATGATGTAATAGTCCGGTGCTGAGGACGCAATAGTCCGGTGTAGATGATGTAATAGTCAGGTGTATATGATGCAATAGTCCAGTGTTGATGATGCAATAGTCCAGCGTTGATGATGCAATAGTCCGGTGTTGATGATGCATTAGTCCGGTGTAGATGATGCAATAGCCCGGTGTTGATGATGCAATAGTCCGGTGTAGATGATACAATAGTCCAGTGTTGATGATGTAATAGTCCGGTGCTCAGGACGCAATAGTCCGGTGTAGATGATGCAATAGTCCGATGTAGATGATGTAATAGTCCGGTGCTGAGGACGCAATAGTCCGGTGTAGATGATGCGATAGTCCGGTGTAGATGATGCAATAGACCGGTGTTGATGATGCAATAGTCCGGTGTAGATGATGCAATAGTCCAGTGCTGAGGACGCAATAGTCCGGTGTAGATGACGCAATAGTCCGGTGTAGATGATGCAATAGTCCGGTGTAGATGATGCAATAGTCCGGTGTAGATGATGCAATAGTCCGGTGTATATGATGCAATAGTCCAGTGTTGATGATGTAATAGTCCGGTGCTGAGGACGCAATAGTCCGGTGTAGATGATGCAATAGTCCAGTGCTGAGGACGCAATAGTCCGGTGTAGATGATGCAATAGTCCAGTGCTGAGGACGCGTGCTCTTTGTTTAAGAATCCATATAATTTCGTCACGATGCTCAACGTGGGTTCTGAGATATATATATATTGCATCTATACATATATATTTATATATGCAAAATTAATTACGATAATATGATACACCACAGACATACCAGTGGCGTAGTTGCGGTGGTTTGGGGTGATTGAACCTCCCTCCCCCTACCGCATACATACAGTAATTGTGTTTGCGCTCACTCCGGTATCTTATGGATGTCCAATTTATCTAGCAGTTCCATAATTCGCCGCGTCAAGCGCTCTTTGTGGCAATGCTACCCACACGGATGATACATACACAGAGTAGAGCGTGACGTGAGGAATAAGACAACTGCTAGCAGCTAGTGTACAACCATTCCCTGTGACTTCTACAGTACAATTTTCATAGGAAAGACATTTTAGAAAATACAAACGCATTTTTTTTTCCAAAGTTGATAACATTTTACTATTCTATATAGTGTTATTACGGTAATAACAGGGATAGAATCCCAGTCGGGTGTATTGAGTTGTTTTTATAAATAGTTTTTTACTCTCACTCTACGTAAATGGGCATGCTAGAAATTTTCTCTAGATTCAACCTTCCTCACCCAAAACATATTAAAGTAATTAGTACATATGTCTATAACTTAAATGGAGAGTAAGACGTGCTGTTATTTAAAAAAGAGTAAGCGTTATTGTAGAGGTATTGACTTGAATGCAGGACATAATAGGTATACGTGGCCCAACTATAATGCACCCTTTTATTCCATTAAAAATTAACTTTCTTACCACAATTCTACTCTAGAAAATACCTACATCACTGAGTCGGACTAAATATTAAATTATGTGATTCGCTTGCACCGGTGGGCGCACGTGGACTAAACATAAACCTCGTCTAGTCTGGTTTGCAGGTGTCTGGGAGGTTAAGGTTCGAATCTCAACGGGGTGTTTATTTGTGTGTGTGTCCCTACTTAAGGTGCGGCAGAATAGAAGACCAAATTCCCTTTTGGGTCTTATCTTCCTTCTCGAACTGAGTACCTGCTTGAGGAGAGGTAATACCCCCACCACTCTATTACTTTCCCTACCCTGGCGTGTGTCACTCTTATGGTCGATTGGTTTTCTGTATTCTGAATGACAAACAAAGCAGAGACCGGCCGCCGCCTCTACCTGAAGCACTGGGTTCGCAAAGTGTTTGAATAAACAGGCTACATTGAATAAGCTTTGTTCCTATTTCTAATATACAGTACTTAGAAAACTGTTTTATTTTTCTAGTAAAAATGAAATACTTTTAAATTTGCGTTTGATGAAAATATAATTATCATATGCATATTGATTATTGCTAGGTGGTTTGAAAAAAAAGTGACTAATTGTATTATATAGTGCTTTTCTAAATTTTTAAAATCAATTGGAAAGTTATTCGTGCACTTTCTGAACATCCTAAAAATTGGCTATATTAGCACATGACCTACAAACTTTTTTAAAAGTATAATTGAATATAAAACGTGCACTTTCTGAATACCTTCACTGAAATGTGGTTATATAGGCACATGATTTACAAACTAGCATAAACCTAAGACAGAACTCGAGACCGTAAATTCATCAAAATATGATCAATACGACGTCCCAGCGGGAATCTAACAATTAGCTTAGTAAGAGGACACGTTACGTATTTGGCCCAATTATCTAGAGCAGCGGTTCCCAACGTGGGGTACGTGCCAGGACGTTTGGGGGTACGCGGAATCATTTTGATAATGGTGGAAAGAGCTACATTTGCTAGCAGTGTAAGACAAAATATCAGTCAAACGTTCAAAAGTTATTAAATTAACTCAACGATTTGGCGAGAGGCGGGGCTATATATATGATCTTGAGAAAATGATTTTAATTTCAAACATAAAATAGTTTATATTTTTTAATAAACAAATAAATTAATTAAATGTAATTCTTTGGGTATATTTTTGCTTTTTGAATGTAAAAATATATGAACTCTTTATTCACCTTATTATAACATTGTTTTTTAATCTCATTATTAGCCCATATTTTTCAGTTGCAACAAATAAATTATTATAATTATTATAATTGCTAATGTAGTAATCAAACATTTCTATAATTAAGGACACAATTCATGAAAATGCCAAGCGGTACGCGAGCGATACAAGGTTATGAACCGCTGATCTAGAGGATATCTTTATTTTATTTTTTTAGCACCGTATCTTACTACCCGTTTGGGTTATACACTTAAGTACTAATTACGCTAATGGGTTAGAAATTGGGCAGGTTGAATTTATAGTAAGGGAACTCAAATTTTCGTGGAGGGAGAGTGAAAAAACATTTAGGAAATCCCCAGTTCACCCAACCGAGATTCGAATCTCGATCTCCCCGTCCTTGGCAAATCTAGATTTTATATGAATGTCTAAAAAAAGTTGCTTCTCTATTATTATAGTCCCCATTTGATAACAATATATGGGATATTTAGGAGCTACTCTCAAAATGGTGAGAGCCAACCACATATGCAAGATTTAATATTTTACTGTAGGAGGGCACTTATGAGGATGGAGAATTTTTTTTGTGGGGGTAGCTAATTCCCACCCCCTCAACTGCCAATGGAAGGAGTTTTTTTTACACTAAATACTTCTTGTATTGATTAAGTTGCGACAGAAGGGAGCGCGAGTAATTTTACAGTTTTTTTAGAAATGAAATTTGTTGGCCAAAATTAATCAAATATTTCTCCAGTAACAAAGTAGAGTTTAGTTTTCTGCACATGCTAATATCAACAGATCTTGAATAACTGTCAAGTGTGTCCCGGAATTTGTCAACCATTTTTAAATGAAGAGAGTTTTTTTTATGGTATCTTTGGACTTGTGTTTAAGTCTTTGTCCATTGTGTAAAAATATACACATTTTACCATAAATTTATTGAAAGCGTTACTGTTGAACACATTTTGGAGGAACCCGCACCAAATGCCCAGTTGACTAACGCGTTTTTCTCTCATTGCACTCGATCATAGTAACATAGCACAATTATATAGAATATCTAGTAGCCATTACAATAACATATATTTTAATGGTTTTATTGTAGGAATAGAATAAAGCTAAGCTATATACAAAACTCTGGAAGTAATTTAATAGATGACATCTTCAATTACTTTTATTGCAGGAACATAGCACAATTATATAGGTATCTCTAGTGATAATTACAATAAAATACATTTGTAATAGAATATTGTAGGAATAGATTAAAGTTAAGCTATATACAAAACCCTTCTAAGTCATTACAATAAATGGAAGCTTCAGTTACTTTCATTGTAGGAACAAAACACAATCATATATAAATATTTAGTATTAATTACAACAAAATATATTTATAAATAATTTTATTGTAAGAATAGAGTAAAGCTAAGCTATATACAAAACCCTGGAAGTCATTACAATAGATGGAAGCTTCAGTTACTTTCATTGTAGGAACAAAACACAATCGTATATAAATATTTAGTATTAATTACAATAAAATATATTTATAAATAGTTTTATTGTAAGATTAGAGTAAAGTAAAGCTATTTACAAAACCCTGGAAGTCATTACAATAGATGGAAGCTTCAGTTACTTTCATTGTAGGAACAAAACACAATTATATAAAAATATCCAGTATTAATTACAATAAAATACATTTATAATAGTTGTAATGTAGGAATAGAGTAGAGCTAAGCTATATACAAAACCCAGGAAGTCAATACAATAGATGAGATCTTCAGTTACTTTCATTGTAGGAACAAAAAACAATTATATAGAAATATCTAGTAGTAATTACAATAGAATACATTTATAATAGTTGTACTGTAGGAACAGAGAAAAGCTAGGCTATATATAAAACCCTGGAAGTCATCACAATCGATGATATCTTCAGTTACTTTTATTCCAGGGACATAGTACAATTATCTAGAAATATCAAGTAACCATTACAATAAAACACATTTTTACAATGTATTAAAATATAAACATTTTAAATCAATCATAGTGTCTTAGTGACAGTTTTTAAAATAAAGAATAAAAATGTATATAATAATTGTATATAAACAAAAGTCTAAAACTAGGTAAACAACAATTTTGAAACAAAGTAATTATTACTTTGTTTAAAAAAAATTTGTTACTTTGTTTTAGAATTTTGTGCATTCAAAATATATTCTGGATTTCTTATTTTCATTGATCTAGTGTGCCTAGGATCTATTAACTCTGGCAATATGCAATCTAAATAAAATCTAGTTAATTTTGATTCCATTTCAATTTTCCAAAAATCATCATCTTTTTCTACCCTATTTACTACCATACCTTTTTTTGTCCATACTACAAGTAAACAGTATTTTCGTTGGGTTATGTGAAGCTGACCTTGAATTTGATAGAAATAGTTATGGCGTTTGTTAAGAACAAGCTCACCTTTATTTTCCTTAAAAACTTGTATTTTCCCTGCTAAAACACCTTCTTCAGGAGTCATCTCAGCTGCAGAGAATGGACATTTTACCTCCACTATCCCATCCTCACCAATAAGACCATCTGGTGAAGCTCCTAAATAAGGTATATCTCTGTCTAAAAAAAGGCCACAGGGTACTACTTTAACGCTTTCTTTTTTTTTAAGGTCATTAATTGCATCTCCTTCCTTTATCTGGCCATACATAATTGATTGAGATTGTAGTTCAGAGCTGTACAGCATTTGCTTAACCAATTTTTCACAACCAGTATCTGCTCTACGTTTGCATACTGTACCAAAGTTCGATGCCATCAATAATTTTCTTCTTTGTTCAAGCCATTCGCCACTTTCTCTCTGTAAGATTGTAAGACGTTCTAAAGCTTCTCTTTCTTCTTTGGTTCTTCTTAGAGAGATTAAAAACTGGTCTTTCTCTCTTTGAAATTCCTCTACACTCATGTCTGGTCGCTGCACATTTGCACCATAGTCTTGGTCCTGGCTACCTTTTTCGCAAAAAAGGGATCTTGCTAGCTTTGGCTTCTTTCTACGACGTTCTTTCTCAGAGTCTACCTTCAACTTTCTCTTCATTTGAGATTCCTTACAAAATCTCCCGGGACTTCTACCGTAGATAGATTTGTGGAGTACGTAATGGGCCTTTCCCGTGTTGTGTTGGACCACTGCAGCCACACATCTTACTTTATAACTGCCAGACAGGGAAAAATTTATTCTTTTCCCACCGATGAATTTTGCAACGGCACCATTATATTGTTCCGCAGCGTTGCTGTCTACATCTTGTATAAGGCTGCGACTGTTCTGGGCAAGATATTTAGATGGGGCCAAAACCTTTTCAAAGAGACCTACTTTAATTAAATCAGGAATTAGGTTAAATTCATTTGGCTTATTTTTTCCCTGGCAAAAATATCCACGCTCTTTGCATTTCGAATGGTCACCTAACACATGGCTAGGTCCATTCAAAATATATTTTCTTAATTCATCCATTCTCTTTTCTAGGGGTGCATCTTGTTTTTTCCTATATTGTATAGCTTTACTGACAGCTGTTCTTAACCTGAGTGTATTATTTCCTATTTTCTTACGTAACATAACTGGGAACCGTCCTCCATCACTTGTTGTAACAATGTCTCTAATTTTATTACAATAATTCCTGAGTAAATGGTTACGGCATTCCACTTTTTCTACTGTCATTGTTTTATATGGCCTGGCGTCAAGTATTTTCTTATACACGCTGCTATCACCGTCAGCCACTAACTTTGCATATCTCACTCCATAGATAGCCTCACTAACAAGAAATCCTTCTACAATAATTGCAGCTTCCATGCTGGTTGAACTAAGATCCCAGTTCTTACTGCACACGTGTTGATGTGGATCTACACCTTTATTTTTAGAACGTGTGCAAGTAGTGCAGAATTTGTTTTTTACGCCGATGTATAGAACTTTTCTTGTATAGAAACCAATGATCGCAGCCTGTAAAGCACACATGTATCATCACTTAACAATAGTATTTTACAATAATAAGGACGACACTTATGAATAGTGAACTTGAATAAACTAGAAATAGTTCTGAGAATGGGACGATTCCTGGATAGCAAAACATGCATAGTAGAATGTCCCGGATTAGATTTACGTGTTCAGTAATCTTTATTTTTTATTTTTCAAAGGTAAATGTAATTACAAACTTTGGCTAAAATCGAGTGTTTATGTTATCTAAATACATGGATTTTTTACTATTTGTTTATGGTAAAAACCATAAATATATTGTAATGTTTAGTTAAATAAATTTGTGTATACTTGATTTTTTACAACTTCATTGTGATTTTCTGACACTCAGTTGGATTAAATTGATTGAATGAATAAAATTATCATAATTAATTGAGCCCTTTGAGTTTTAATTTGTGTTAACCCAGTTAGATTAAAAAAGTTTTTCTTTTCTTTTTGGGCAGCGCTCTATCTTGGTTAGTATGGCACAAAAATTAAATTCGTCATATAATAATTAATACAAATGCCCAAAAAGTGATTTATATTCATATTTAACAGTGTGGAAATTTGTGGGATATACTTCCATAAGGCTTAAAAATAAGCGTTTGAATACGAAGAAAAGCTTTACTTACCACACCCGACAACGAACTGTAGTTGTTTCTGTAAGATCTCTTTCCCCAGCTGCCATCAGCTGCCACGGTTAATAGAGGAGTCCCACCGGCTGCTATGTGCCCTCGTTTCTTTGCTTCTTCTATCTCTAGCTTGACTGCGTCTTCCATTTCACACTGTGCTGCCTTTTCCCACTCATCTCCTGGGCGATCATAATACTTTTTGAAGGTGTTGCTACTCATACATGGAATATTCATTGTCGACATCATTTCATCGAGCTGTGCATGCCCTCCACCAGTACTCATTGTTCCTGATACGGCAGCACTGTTAACGTCCATGAAAAGAGTTTCTACCGAATTATCAGGAATATCTGTCCACAACATACTTTCCAATCCACAGAGTCTACATTTGAACATGAATCCAGAATTCAGTCCTCTTCTTATTTCACGTTTTGGATCCATGTCTTTGAAAGAGCAGTGAAAAGGAAGATGGTCATCCATTGATATTATTTGTTCAACAAAATATTTAAGGTTGATTATTCTTCTTCCTTGTAATGAATATGTTGAAATAGGGGTTAATTTGGAATTAGTAGTTATTAATGTATCTGGGCTCTTTGTATACCTGCGAAAAAGGGTCAAATGTATTAATAATAAGTCGGAAACAAAACACATGTTTTTCAAACAATGACACTCTAAATGTAACCTAGCGTCTAATACGACAAAAAAAGTACTATGTATTAATTTATTTGAAACAGATAGGTAGTTAAGGTTAGGTTAGACTTAATCTGTCTTGGTCCAGAGGGCTGGCTGTAACTGGGATTAATCCTAACTGGACATTATTCCGGAACCGGGTTTAGTCTTCCCTAATATTATTCCAAAACTGGGCTTAGTTTCGACTAATACTATATTGGAACTGGGTTTAGTTTTGACTAATACTATTTCGGAAATAGATTTAGTTTTGCCTTGCGTTATTAAGATATTGGGCATAGTTTTAACTTATGTTATTCCAGAATTCAGTTTAGTTCCGGGTCTGATTTGTCACTAACAAGGTTAATTTATAATCAGGACTGACAGAACTGATTTCAGAGTTAAGCAAGTAAAATTTGATGGAGCCCACTCCGGGGATTATTCCAGGCGTTATCAAAATTGTGAGGACAACAACATTTTTAAGTTTATTAATTAAAAATGAATGAACTAAAATCATTTAAATAAAAACGAATATACTTGTACCGGAGATACCTACCCGAATATTTAAAATCTAGTTAAAGTTATCTTATTAAATTGTCTAAAGTTGGCATGAAGATTAAAAATGGGATTTGGTTGTATTAAAGCTGCTCTTGATACACTTATCGGGTGTAAAATGGCCATAATTATGTTTATACATTTTTTATTGTATTAGGCTTACTATGTATAATTCGATCGTAGATTATTCATAGTTTAAAAAAATTACAACTTATTATATTTGGGGATTATAAAGTAGGCTAGTATAAAACAACGTGCTAGTTTTATACGATTTAGTATGACTTCACAATAGATATCTTCAACACAAAATAAACTAATAGTGTTTTAGTTTCTTAAGGTGGATACAATGCTCTCATTTAAATCTTTAAAACGTTTTAATTGTAATTTTATTATATATGATTTTTATCTTTTATTTTTTTCTTTATGAAATTTCAAATTTTTATCAAGCTATTTTGCATTGCTTCGAGACTTTTTCAAGAACCAGTCAGCTTTTTGGATTTTAAAAACCTATTATTGTTATTATTATTTATATTATTATTATTATTATTATAGAACGTTATTCATCACAAAATTGACAAATTTAATCTAGTGAGGTAAGGATTAGGAAGGTAAGTGATTATGTAAGCACACCCGCATTTGCATGGAGAGGAGATGGGAAACTACTAAGGAAAAATTCACCCCCAGTCCCGCGGCTTATATTCGAACCCCCCAAAAAAAGGGTTGATACAAACATGCACAAAGAGAGAGAGACACACAAAAACACAAATAATGGTCGCATCCATGGGACTTTTTCCTTAAAAAATTAAACATCTTAAAACTATTGCATGCTACTTACATAGATAGATCAAAACGAAGATTTTCATTTTGAGGCTCTGTTATGTTAGGCACTTTTAATTCGCGTTCCTGAGCTCCTCCGTGAACACCCCTAAACAAACAAATAAATACAATAATTAATTATGTTTGTTTCAACTTTTATTTTGAAAAATCAATGTGGAAATCTTGATTTTTAAATACTTACATGGAAAGAAAGTGTGGTTCTTCTTGGTTCCTCGAGGTATTTTGAGATGAATTGTCTCTTTGTGAGTCCTCTGTACTTTCAGCACGTGAACTAAAGTTTGGAAAATACAAATTTGGTTAGATTTCTAATCCATCGCAATAAAATTATATAATGTTAACTTCTCCTTTTTACAGCTTCATTCTTTTTTCCCCTGATATTAATGGATTTAGATCTTTTGTTTATGTTTTAATGAAAAATACATACCATTTTGTTTTCCAGTAATTTGCTAGCCCTTGAGGCCTACGCTTTTTCTTAGGTTTTCTTGATGGACGTACAATCTTGTTACCTTTAGTAGAGTAGCGCATCAGTCCCTTCACACGTGTTTCTGACATAACGATGAAACTATGCACTTTCCTCACTTTATACAAGACTATTAGCTACTATTTACGAACACTAAACGCTAACCGGAGAGACAACTGACTAACCTACCAAAGAAAAGATTTCAAACCTCTGTAGCAGGTAGAAATAGTTTCTTGCAAGGACGAGTTCATTAGGAACTTTAGGGAGGCTATGTCATTTTAACTAGTCTACTCATCAGACTTGGGCTGGCCCATCTGCCCTTGAGTTTCTTTAGTCTGTGCGCCCTCAGCACAGGCTCCACCTCGCTCTTGGCGAATAAAATTTGCAATGATGAATCTAAAAAAAATTAAATTCAAAATAATATTCGAATAATAAATCTTAGGCGGGGCCGTTGAGGTGAAATTAAATTTAGAGTGAGTACAAATTTAGAGGTTGGAGGATGTTCGGCAACAAGGGGCGATCGGCGCCGGCCACAGTCGGAGAGAAGGCACACCTCGTCCATGATCCGTGTGGCTGTTGTCATGTGGTTTGCCCTTGTAGCAGTGGAAATCAGCTGTTTAGTGTTTGTGATAGCGTTTGGTGATGATATTACGCGTGTGTAATTTTTTGGCTCCTGCGTAATTTTTCGTTGCTGAAGTAAGAATTAAGAAAACTTAAGATATTAAACAACAAGATCTATTGTTTAATTACTAAGTTTATTTGGTAAGGAGAGCCTTTCGTAGGCCTTCAAGTTAGTTCCCACATAACCTTACGGAGATCGTTACAAAACTCTCTCCCTGGAATAAGCTTTGATCACCCGTTTCAATTTTTAATTTCTCTAATGAACTTACTGTGACTAGTAATATTTGATGTAATTACACGTATTATTATGTTATAAATAGGATTTGTAGCAGTGTCTCTCCCTTATTATAATTTGGATATGTAAAGTTGAATAATTCATTCAATAATTTATAAATTTAAAATATTTGAGAGCTTGGCGTAAAATTGAAAATGTATTTTGGAATGTGTTGGTGTGTGTCTTTGGAGGGACTTGTATTCAGCATTGATATAAGTCTGGTTTAGTTGAGGTGATTGGGGGTGTGATTTCCCAGACAAACCCAGTTTGCTCAGGATAAATGTTGTTGAAACAGACTATATCAAAATAGTCCGAGGATCCTTGCCAAGGATATAATATCTTGTACAATTTGTTCCTTAAATGATAGATTTTTTTTCCAATTTTGTGAGATAAAATTCACTTACCCCATTAATTTTTCTTTATACTATTTGATTAAAAATAACCTATGAAAGTCACATTATCCAATAATAACGGAAAAACAAAAATAATGTTATTTTGGAAGTCTTTGCAGTAACCACTAATAATTATTATTAGTGAATATTATTTAATTCTACCAGAATTCGTATAGCTATTTTACAATAAATAGGTAAACTTTTTTGAAATCATCTAAATATTTTACGCCCTTTGGAAAGCCAAGCCCTTTTGGGGGGCCCATTCCAACTCTGGTCTACTTGGAAGATAGCATATAGTTTCCGAACACTTCGAAATGCTACGCTGACCTCAAAAAGATCATTCATAGTGTAGGAGCATACAAATAATTGCATGTTTTAGAAAAGTATTCAATCTTTAATACAAAATAAAGGTAAATAATTTAATACTTTGTGTGTTGAGAGTCATCATAAGTTGCGGCAACTTGCACAACATTTAAATTGGATCCAATTTTGATATTGAATATTATTTTATCAAAGCTACGCTTTGATCACTATATTTTTTAAATATTTATCTAAAGTGGCTTATTATATTTTACGTAGTACGTTTCTCATTATATTTTAACTGATACTTTAGCTAGGACAATAGCACGTGTACTTACTATGCTAAGGGTCCCGGTTTTGATCCCAGGTAAATTCGCTAATTTAACTTTAGTAAACCGTTATGTACGTCATAGTTAAAAGCTAGTTGTAAATCGTGTGCTTATATAATCCTTGTTTTCATAAATTACATGTTAAAAACCCCCATTAAAAGTATATTTTATTAAATAATGTTGATGTAGGTTCACCTTCTAGCTTGCAATTTTTTTTTTTTTTTTAAGACTCAGGAAAAAAATACAACTGAAATATTCCAACTGGTCCCTGGACATGTTTCAAGGCTATTAGTGTTGTTCTGTCAAGCGAACAATAGGATTACTGCCTACTGCTGAATCTTGGGTTCTTCCAGACACTTCCTCTCTCTCTCTTGGCTTGAGTAGGTATGGTGGGGGTTGCCACCCCTATCTTGTAATACAACTAAATTTATGTAACTACTGCCAAATTTATGGCCCTATGAATAGGTTTACGTGATTAAAAATATTATATTTTTAAACTACACACAAAACTTAAGATAGTACGTTTTTGTTTTTTTTAAATCAAACTATTTTCAAAAATGTGTTTTTTGAGTTAATTTTAAAAATTTATGCATAAAAAAATTAGTTATATAATTCAATATCAATTTAGAAAAGTGTCCACACAGTCATAATAAAAAAATAAAAAATGTATCATATATTGGTTCATCTAGAATTTCGGTCGCAAATCAGTCACTTTTACTGTGTATTAGTAGCTATGCGACCGCACCTTAAGAGTCGGCATTCCCATCGTGGGAACTTTGAAATGCTACCTGCAACCGATAACTAAACACAAATGGTGGTTAGGTCTCTTTAACCTCTGAGCCTTTGGGAGTGAGTGACGGCTAGTTTGGTTTAAGGCTGGTAAAGGGGGTATGTTTGAGAGGGGGGAGGGGAGAGAATAGAGAAATG
>JBCFYV010006443.1:18380-29565 GCA_039000515.1 Timema cristinae
CGAACACAATTTTCGGAAAACAAGGTGGAAAATCAAACTAAGTTAAATGCAATATATTTTATAGATAACAAACTCAAAATTAAAAGAGAATTGTATGAAAATAGTTTTAAAAAATCTAAATAGTTACATGTTGTAGTTAACACAATGTATTTTTCTCTAAATGAATGTAAATTTTATAAAACTCATTCAAATATAATTTAAGATTTGTGAAAATAAATTCCTTGCCTTCCGTATTCTCCCGCGTAATCTCAATTTTCGCCAATACTAACCAGTTTAGGTCCCAATTAATTATGATAAACGAGGTTCTACAGTACTTTCAATGACAACAAACAATTCAAGAATATTTTTGTCCCCACCAAGTCCTACCGCCCGCTTGGCCCTACGCATTTTAATTTCGCTAATGGGGTGAATATGAAAAAGGTAGAATTTAAGTGGTAAACCAAAAGCTCTAAGAGTGAGGTTTACACTTGACACAACCCGCATTACGCCTATTTAACTTAAGGTTAATCTTATTGCCAGGTTTTCTAAACAACCACAAATGATAACAATCTTATTCTTATGTAATATTAAAGGTATTAAAACACTGGAAAGATATTACTTATTACATTTCAAATAAAATCAATTATACAATTGAAAAAATATATTGCAATAATGATTAAACAGTTTTTAAATTTTAATAGTGTAGTGTAATGGAAATTCAAATTTTTAACTAGTAATGTTTCATAAATATTGTTTTACATTTCCATTGATACCATTACTATTTTTTTACCATAATAATTAAATAGTGAAATCCTGGTAAAACTAAAGTTATTAAAAAAATGAAGTATTAAAAAATTGTGCGTGATATAGGTCACTTTACTTCCCATCTATCATTTATAAGCCCCATTAGTGCTTGAAGGTCTTCCTGGATATATAGCGAGAAAAAAAAGCTGTTGGGTAGGGTTTGCAGGGGGGGGGGGATTTTCAATTACTAGTTTTTATCTGAGAGATGGTGGATGACCGAAAATATTTACTTTAGCAAACTATTGAAGATTCAGTTTTTTAAGCACCACGTCTTACTACCCGATTCAAAGTTTTGACAGTAATATACTCGGCTATAATTTTTTATGTTTATGGTGCCTTTCATGCTTAATATACTTTTAATTAGCCGGAATAAATAGTTTCTACATGATAATTCCTAAGCTATAAATTATTGTGTTTGTGTTGGTATCTTTCATTCTTGGCACTTTTTTTAATATTCGGTAATTAAACATAGTCCATGTATTTAAAACGCCTAATTATAAGTAATTCAAGCAGCTAAATACTACTTGGATGGAACTAGACCATTAAATGAGTGCCTAAATGATTTGAGAAATGACAAACTAAACAGCTCCAATAATATAATATTTGAACCAAACAGAATTAAAAGTAAATGGTACGACACAATAACACACATTTTCTCATATTGTTTATTATATCTTCGAAGAAAGTTTTGAAAAATTTTATTTTTAGTACGCTACTCTTATATAAGTTTTACTCATAAAAATAAACAAATCACTCTGTTAATCACAATAATCACTCTTTATATATACGTTCTAAACCAAGTTGTTCAAATATATCTAAAGAAATTCAAAACTTCAAAATTAATTATTTGTAAACTACCATAAAATTATTTATTTGTAAAAATACAAACTTATTTCTATTTATTATGAAAAATTTATTAGATATTCCATTATGAATTCAATCTCCAAGCTCCAAAATTTTATCAAAACTTGCTAGTTATAATTCTGTGTGTACAATAAAGTGCTTATTTTAACTGTGCTTGCTAAATTAATTATGGTATATATAAATACAAAAATGTACATGTTCATTATTTGAAGACTTAATTTTTTGTTGGGGGGGGGGGGGGGGGACATGGTTTCCAAGCTAAGCAAAATTTTGTTTCTATTACACTAAACACTGCTGTTATTTCTATTTTACATTATATTTAATTAGATCATTTATTTAATTTAAATAATACAAAATATAATTAGTAACGTTTCCAATTCTTTTAAAGGCTAGATTGTGAAAAAAATAAAAATTCAATATATTGAAAATGTTTACAGCTCTTTCTCTTGAAACGAATTACTATACTTTTAAATATAACACCTTTCACATTTCTCTATTCTCTCCCCTCCCCCTTCTCAAACCTACCCCCTTTACCAGCCTTAAACCAAACTAGCCGTCACTCAATCCCAAAGGCTCAGAGGTTAAAGAGACCTAACCACCATTAGTGTTTAGTTATCGGTTGCAGGTAGCATTTCCAAAGTTCCTACGATGGGAATGCCGACTCTTAAGTAGGGACACACACACACACACACACAAATAAACACCCCGTTGAGATTCGAACCTTAACCTCCCAGACACCTGCAAACCAGACTAGACGAGGTTTATGTTTAGTCCACGTGCGCCCACCGGTGCAAGCGAATCACATAATTTAATATTTAGTCCGACTCAGTGATGTAGGTATTTTCTAGAGTAGAATTGTGGTAAGAAAGTTAATTTTTAATTGAATAAAAGGGTGCATTATAGTTGGGCCACGTATACCTATTATGCCCTGCATTCAAGTCAATACCTCTACAATAACGCTTACTCTTTTTAAATAACAGCACGTCTTACTCTCCATTTAAGTTATACACATATGTACTAATTACTTTAATATGTTTTGGGTGAGGAAGGTTGAATCTAGAGAAAATTTCTAGCATGCCCATTTTCGTAGAGTGAGAGTAAAAAACTATTTATAAAAACAACAACTCAATACACCCGACTGGGATTCTATCCCTGTTATTACCGTAATAACACTATATAGAATAGTAAAATGTTATCAACTTTGGAAAAAAAATGCGTTTGTATTTTCTAAAATGTCTTTCCTATGAAAATTGTACTGTAGAAGTCACAGGGAATGGTTGTACACTAGCTGCTAGCAGTTCTCTTATTCCTCACGTCACGCTCTACTCTGTGTATGTATCATCCGTGTGG
Organism: Timema cristinae; assembly: GCA_039000515.1. NCBI lineage: Eukaryota > Metazoa > Arthropoda > Insecta > Phasmatodea > Timematidae > Timema > Timema cristinae. Next base: position 21,378 of record JBCFYV010006443.1, read on the forward strand.
GTAGCATTGCCACAAAGAGCGCTTGACGCGGCGAATTATGGAACTGCTAGATAAATTGGACACCCCATAAGATACCGGAGTGAGCGCAAACACAATTACTGTATGTATGCGGTAGGGGGAGGGAGGTTCAATCACCCCAAACCACCGCAACTACGCCACTGGTATGTCTGTGGTGTATCATATTATCGTAATTAATTTTGCATGCATACATATATATATCTCAGAACCCACGTTGCTGTTGAATTTCCTTTGAATTAAACCTTATATCGTTCCCATGGATAATAACTGCTTTGTTTTCATTGAGTTTTTTTTTTCTCTCTCTCAAACCGAGGAATATTCTTCATTAGTGTACTCGTGTATTCTTAAAGGTAGCACAGTTGTTATACCCCATCTACAACGGAGGAGGTGGTGAGTGACCGTTAGCAAAAGGTATTTTATTGTAAGCATCGGCTGAAAGTAACTAAAGTTTGCCGCACACTGGATCGGTTTGCCAGGAGGGAACGTCGTGACGAATTTATATGGATTCTGAAACCAAGAGCACGCGTCCTCAGTACTGGACTATTGCATCATCTACACCGGACTATTGCATCATCTACACCGGACTATTACGTCCTCAGCACCGGACTATTACATCATCAACACTGGACTATTGTATCATCAACACCGGACTATTGCATCATCTACACCGGAATATTGCGTCCTTAGCACTGGACTATTGCATCATCTACACCGAACTATTGCGTCCTCAGCACCGGACTATTGCATCATCAACACCTGACTATTGCATCATCAACCACGGACTATTGCATCATCTACACCGGACTATTACGTCCTAAGCACTGGACTATTGCATCATCTACACCGGAATATTGCATCATCTACACCGGACTATTGCATCATCAACACCGGACTATTGCGTCCTCAGCACTGGACTATTGCATCATCTACACCGGACTATTGCGTCCTCAGCATTGGACTATTGCATCATCTACACCGGACTATTGCGTCCTCAGCACTGGACTATTGCATCATCTACACCGGACTATTGCATCATATACACCGGACTATTGCATCATCTACACCGGAATATTGCATCATCAACACTGGACTATTGCATCATCTACACCGGACTATTGCGTCCTCAGCATTGGACTATTGCATCATCTACACCGGACTATTGCATCATCTACACCGGACTATTGCGTCCTCAGCAATGGACTATTGCATCATCTACACCGGACTATTGCATCATCTACACCGGACTATTGCGTCCTCAGCACCGGACTATTGCATCATCTACACCGGACTATTGCATCATCAACACCGGACTATTGCGTCCTCAGCACTGGACTATTGCATCATCTACACCGGACTATTGCGTCCTCAGCATTGGACTATTGCATCATCTACACCGGACTATTGCATCATCAACACCGGACTATTGCGTCCTCAGCACTGGACTATTGCATCATCTACACCGGACTATTGCGTCCTCAGCATTGGACTATTGCATCATCTACACCGGACTATTGCGTCCTCAGCACTGGACTATTGCATCATCTACACCGGACTATTGCATCATATACACCGGACTATTGCATCATCTACACCGGAATATTGCATCATCAACACTGGACTATTGCATCATCTACACCGGACTATTGCGTCCTCAGCATTGGACTATTGCATCATCTACACCGGACTATTGCATCATCTACACCGGACTATTGCGTCCTCAGCAATGGACTATTGCATCATCTACACCGGACTATTGCATCATCTACACCGGACTATTGCATCATCAACACCGGACTATTGCGTCCTCAGCACTGGACTATTGCATCATCTACACCGGACTATTGCGTCCTCAGCATTGGACTATTGCATCATCTACACCGGACTATTGCGTCCTCAGCACTGGACTATTGCATCATCTACACCGGACTATTGCGTCCTCAGCATTGGACTATTGCATCATCTACACCGGACTATTGCATCATCTACACCGGACTATTGCATCATATACACCGGACTATTGCATCATCTACACCGGAATATTGCATCATCAACACTGGACTATTGCATCATCTACACCGGACTATTGCGTCCTCAGCATTGGACTATTGCATCATCTACACCGGACTATTGCATCATCTACACCGGACTATTGCATCATCTACACCGGACTATTGCGTCCTCAGCAATGGACTATTGCATCATCTACACCGGACTATTGCATCATATACACCGGACTATTGCGTCCTCAGCACCGGACTATTGCATCATCTACACCGGACTATTGCGTCCTCAGCACTGGACTATTGCATCATCTACACCGGACTATTGCATCATCAACACCGGACTATTGCGTCCTCAGCACTGGACTATTGCATCATCTACACCGGACTATTGCATCATCTACACTGGACTATTGCGTCCTCAGCATTGGACTATTGCATCATCTACACCGGACTATTGCATCATCTACACCGGACTATTGCGTCCTCAGCACTGGACTATTGCATCATCTACACCGGACTATTGCATCATATACACCGTACTATTGCGTCCTCAGCACCGGACTATTGCATCATCTACACCGGACTATTGCGTCCTCAGCATTGGACTATTGCATCATCTACACCGGACTATTGCATCATCAAACCGGACTATTGCGTCCTCAGCACTGGACTATTGCGTCCTCAGCACTGGACTATTGCATCATCTACACCGGACTATTGCGTCCTCAGCACCGGACTATTGCATCATCTACACCGGACTATTGCGTCCTCAGCATTGGACTATTACATCATATACACCGGACTATTGCATCATCAACACCGGACTATTGCGTCCTCAGCATTGGACTATTGCATCATCTACACCGGACTATTGCATCATCTACACTGGACTATTGCGTCCTCAGCATTGGACTATTGCATCATCTACACCGGACTATTGCATCATCTACACCGGACTATTGCGTCCTCAGCACTGGACTATTGCATCATCTACACCGGACTATTGCATCATATACACCGTACTATTGCGTCCTCAGCACCGGACTATTGCATCATCTACACCGGACTATTGCGTCCTCAGCATTGGACTATTGCATCATCTACACCGGACTATTGCGTCCTCAGCACTGGACTATTGCATCATCTACACCGGACTATTGCGTCCTCAGCATTGGACTATTGCATCATCTACACCGGACTATTGCGTCCTCAGCACTGGACTATTGCATCATCTACACCGGACTATTGCATCATCAACACCGGACTATTGAATTCCTAACCAGCGTGCGGACAAAACTCGTTTCCGTCCGTAGGGCTCCGGTTCCAATCTGTTCCAATCTGTTCCTTTGTTTGGAATGCCTAATTAACAACCTATTTGGAAATGATTATTGATAATATTGTGTTACTAAACAAATTAATAAATACTATCGAATAGGTTTGCATTAGTTACTCTCAGTCAATCTTTGTAATAAATAACTTTCTGTTGTCTCCTGCATTCCTAGCGTAAACTGGCGCCGATATGTAGTGGTAAGTGCATCTAGCTATGAGTTTAGGTGTTCCTAGTTCGATTCCCACCTGTTACGTTGGATATTTTGCCCGAAAGTGGAATCACCCCAACGGTCACCAAGGCTTGGTTAACTGAGCTTAAGTTATATTTAAATGTTTCCACTGGCTCCACAACTTCATACCATCACCTCATCTCGTCGGGACATGGAAAGCGCCTCCACGGAAAGGATGTACGATTAGTACATTCGGGCGTTCCCTGGGCAACGGTACGTTAGTACTGGCTGATCTTTCTACAAACTGAGCATGATGTAGCCCAGACGTACAATATTATTACTAAAGTCTGTTCAGCGTAGGAATTGTTTTCTGAAATGCCTTTTTCCCTACCAGAAATATATTTTATAGTAGGCTATTGGTAGGAAAAAAGACCTTTAAGAGAGTAATTCCTACCGTGAATGGAGTATATATTACCACCGTAGATGGGACTATACCTTGAATGGTTCCACTATGGTCCAGCGCAAAGGCTAGTATCATAGTGAAGACCGTCAAGGTAAGCCGGAGTGTACATTACATAGTTGTTATTAAATACTAGGATAGTAGTTAAATAATGTAAAAATAATACAAAAAGGGCATAATAATTGAAACACGTCTACCAACTTTTGTTAATAATATGTAACAAAAAAAAATGTTGCCTCCTTATATTACGAATTGCAGCAAAATATTATTAGACAAGAAAGCTGATTCTCTTTTTGTGAAAGAATAGCAAATTTGTATTTCATTATTTACTCTTACATCTCTTACTATTCGTATCAGTATATATTTTTTGCTTCAAAGGAGGTTGGGAAACCATGTCAGAAAATCACCTTAAATTCACCAAACGAGATTCAAACCTCGATTTCCATGTCGAGTATATTGCGAGAGTGACACTTTAAACTATGCGTCCACTGAAGCGGGTATTAATATGTGTTTATGAATATATAAAATATTACGTTGCTTTTTCTTGTCTCAGTTTATTTTTTTTTTAAGATAAGAGTACATGATGGGACTAGTTTCGGAGCTCGTATCTGACCTATTTAAGGTGGAATGGAAGGGGTGGGGGGTGAGAAACAGCCAGTGTTTTTGCTGTTTTTATGGCAATTTTTTTTTTTTTTTTGCCAAAATAAATATAATATTACTCCAGCACAAACATAGTATATAATTTTCTTCACATTGAGGAGGTGTTGATTTCACTGTGTGAATAAAATTAAACGCTAGGTTTGTACTGAAGCCATATTTTATTTTATTGCACAAAAAAAAATAGCAATAAAAACTTTAAAAACACTGGTTTTTTCCTTACGTTCACTTCCATTCCAAACTAAACGTGGTTTGTTGAGATTTATATATATATATATTATAATGTATAACCAGTTGAAGAGAGATTTTTTTTTGACATATCACTTGATATACTAACGTCACTGATGCAAATATAACGCCTGAGGGACTGTTGTTGATTGCTTTGAAATTAATTTTTTCCCCTCTTCGTGCCTGTTACAGTATAATTTCCGGGAAATTTCTCAATCGCGTATATTAAATATTCTCGTTCGTTGGTGAGAGTTATTGGAACTTTCCCTTGAATACCTGTTAGACCATCTACTATATTATTAATTATAACATAGTTGAACGGTACCAGCATAAAGTGGAATGCAGACTGAGTTTTGAATTCATCTAGTATAGTTTGCCAAGCATGCAGAGGTCGGGGTCCGATTCCTTAGTGATTTTCCTAGATAGTTTCTTATTATTACTCTACGCAAATACATGAGTGCATTTCCTCTAAATTGTGCCCCCTCAACCCTAACCTTCTAGCTTAGTTAAATGCTTAGAACACCGACAGGTAGTAAGACGCGTATAGAAAATGAAAGTTTTTTCCCCTGAATGATTTTATATTCTTCCTCCACGTAAGTGAGGGCACTTTTTTCTAAAAATTTTACCTACTGCATTCCTATTCCATTGGCGTTATTAAAGTGTGCGTTACCTCAGACGGGGACAAAGACGTAATGGGAAAAAAAAATCTAACTAATTTTTTTTCTCAAGTAATTAAAAGTTTAAAATAATTGTGTATTTTTGTCGTCGTATCCCCCGGAGCGATGTATTCTTGTTGGCAAAATACGTATCTATCATTGGAACCTATGTGTAAGTTGGTAGAAGCGCATGTTTTAGCGAAGTATAGTTGCAAATGCATGCGCAGAAGCGTTATTTTAGCAATTAATGCAACCGTGATTTCATTCCTTGTCTTTTAAACAAAAACTAAACGAAATATCTTTGTTTTGTAAAAAACAGATTAGAGGGAATTAGTTTAATTAAATGTATTTTGTATTCTTAATTAAAAAATACTCTGGATTGTATCAAAATAGTCATAAAATTACTTATTATGTAAATACAAACCATTTTATGAAAGTATTTATAGTTTTATTAGTAGATAATATTAACTATATCCAAATAAAGGATGAAAACAGTGATGGTGTGATGTGAATGAAAAGAAAACATAAAACAGTAGGCCCCGCTTAGATACTCATTTTGAACAAAATCGCTAAAGCCAATTTCGAAAAACTTGAAATTTTTCAAAAATAAGTGGTAAGTCAACATTCCTTGATTTTATAGATAAAATTATAGTAACGATTCCACCTAAAGTTTGAATAAAATCTATCTAACAGTTGCAACTAAATTTCTAAAACTATTTTCATTCAAAGTCAATCATGTGATAGCCTAGTAAAATGAATCTAAAATATGAAAAGAAAAAAAAAATCTGAAATAAACTGAGATTTTCAGGTTCGCCCTAAAATTATATGCTCTATAACATATCAAAAGTCCCTTAAAGTCTAGGACTCAGATTTAATGGCAGAAGACCCTTAAGTTCAAACGTGCATAAGTACTTTTTGAACTTTGAAGTCTTCTACATTAAAAGCCAAACCTGAGACACTAGGGGGATTTTGATAATTGTTGTAGAGCATGTTGTTCTGGGGCGATCCTGAAATTTTCAGCTTTCTCAGAATTTTTTCAGCAATATTCCTGGGCTATGATTCGCAGCTGTCACTTTAGATTAATAATATCCATATCCATGAAATTATCCATCAAAAAAATTAATGATGTTCGGGATAAGGTATGTTCCTCGCCGCCTCGTCCCCCTCCCCCAAAAAGGGGATATCCGACAAAATCCTACTATATAAACAAAATAGCACGACCCACTTTTCTGAGTTCTGGCTTAAGATACACAAAACGTCAAACGGCATAGTTATTTCGATATTGAAAATGTTCACGATTACACAATACTTTATCCACATGAGAAAGTAGAAACCATTCCCACAAACTATAATGCATGACTCATGAGTTTGAATGTTAGTTAACTGACGTTATCTTAGAGAAGTCAACAACTTGATATTAAAAATACTTACCGTACCACATATTGCACATTATGTTACAATCCTTTGTTTTACATGCCATCACACTGGTGATTTCTAATTTTAGACTTTCTCAAATCCGCGTTGTGAAACTGGTGGCTAAAATTGATTTTATAAGAGGTGGATACATTTAAACTTACAACACATATTTAATCTTAATTTTGAGAAAAATAAAACAAAGAGACTATTATGTAATCGGCCAACGATTACAGGCAGGGGCGTAGCTACCAAAGTATAGAGGGGGGCGGGGCACGTCCCCCTCCGTGTGAATGTGGTTATCTCCCTCTGGGGATACTATTTATTTAAAAAAACTAGGCGACTGATAAAATGATTGAAATATGGTCTTCGATAGCGATATATTAATAATGGCTTTCATTCGTTTTAAGGTGGGGATGTAGGGAACGCGAGTTAAGGGCAGCGTTTTTTTTCTTCTAGTTTCTTATAAAACACTTTTTGTTGAAAATAAATCAAATATTGCTCCATTAGAAACAAAATGGTTAAATTTCTTCACATTTTGATATCAACGTGAGTTCTTGATTATCTGCGAAAAGTGGAATTAGATGAGAAACATTTTAAATGAAGAGAAAAAGTCGTCACCATATTCCAGGATACCCTTGACAGATATTCAACAACTGTTTATATCACGATGTGAAGAAAATTGACCTCTTTATTTCTAATGGAGCAATATTCTATTTATTTAGACCAAAAAGATTTTTGCTATAAAAACTGAAAAAACACTAACCTTTTCTTGTGTCCTATATACGTCTACCTTAATTCCGAACCGATGGGTGGTCTGTGAAAAAAAGCTTCTGACTCTTTTTCAATAATTTTCTGGTGACTTAAAGTTCAGGGTTCGAAACCTGGCCAAGTATAGGCCTACTAAGTTTTTTCCCTAAATTGTTTCCCACGCTATCTCTCCCTTCAAAAATGCAGATACACAACCTCTAAATCCTACCTTCCTCCCAATCCATTAAGATAAATATAATATGCGGATAACACGGACGGATATAAAAAGGCTTATAACATAGAAAAAAATCTCTTAAATGAATTAAATGTGTGTTAACTCCAAATACTGACCCCATATTTGACCTCATCGTTAAAAAAGTTTTTTGTCACCATTATTCTCTACCCATTAGAGTTATATGCATATACAATAACTACGGTAATCTGTTAAGAACGAAGAAATTTGAACCTATAGAAGTGCACCCTTATTTGCGTGAAGGAAGAATA
>JBCFYV010006444.1:0-11329 GCA_039000515.1 Timema cristinae
TGATCGCCACCCCAATTCCAGAAGAAAACTGATAATTTAAACCCTTTTTTGCTCGGGATTTCCCCAAAACCCCAAATTTACATTTCCTGCTTGAGGGCAAAGACATTTTCAAGGACAAAGCCCCTTTTTTTGGGCGTTGGGGGAAAAGGACTTTGCGGGAAAAATGTTTCCAAACCCAATGAACGAGTGAAGTTCAGATTTTGATGGGAAAGGGTCTTTGGCTCGAAGGGAATAGGGCCTTGAATTTGGTCCCCGGGGTTTGATGTAGTCCTTTGGGGGCATCCAAAAAATTGTGACCCCAAAAAAATCTAACCCCTGGGATTTTGGAAATTTTTTCGGGTTTTTCCAGTTTGACCCGTTTCCAGACATTTATTCCAATTTAAACCTTTTGTAGGGAAAACTTCCCAAATTTACTTAGGCCCCTCCTCAGTGTGTTACCTGACACTAATAAAAACAAAAAAATTTAAATTTAAAACAAATTTCCTACCCAATATCTGACCCAAAAGCGCTTTGAAAGATGGCTGGAGCCCGGGGAAAACAAACCATATTGGAAGGGGGGAAAGGGTACTTGTATTGGGGCCCTACGGGGGTGCCCCTAAGGGCAAAATTCATGAGGAAAACTTTGGGCCCAAATTTTTTGCTGTTAGTAAGCCCCTTGGGGGAGATCGAGGTTTCTTTTTAAAACAGAAATTGAAAAAGTTAAAAACAATTTTAAACAATTTAACCGGTTTAAAAAGGGTAGGGGCTCAAAATTTAATGGGGGGGTTTACTGTCAAAGCTTTAAATTTTTCCAAAACATCCGGGGCAGATTTGGGGTTTGGGACGGGGAACAATTACCAGAGGTGTTCCCCGGTTGGGGCTATTTATTTTTCTGGAAAAAAAAACCACTTGATTCAATTTCTTCAAAAAAGCCTTCTTTTCAAACATTCCTCCCAAAGGAATAGGAATGACACGGGGGACCATTTAAAAAAAACGGGGTTTGGGTCCCTCTTTTAGAACTACATTAAAAACCACACCCTAATGGGCACCCGTTTTCCCCCCTTAAAAACTGTGGGATAATTTTTTTCCTGAGCAGGGCCCACAAAAAATTACCTTGTAACCCGCCGGGAAAACAGTTTAAAGGGGAAAGGGTTTTGCATTCCAATCCAGTGAATATGGCTGATTTCAAGATATAACCCAAAAGGGAGGGGGGGGGAGCCCCCGGGAAAAAAACCCCCTTTTTTGGGTGGGGTAGGGAGACCTGCCCCCTGAATTTTTAAAAAATTCTTAAAAAGGGGGTTTTTCCCCCAAAAAGATCTTTTTTCGGGGCCCAGTGCAACCACCCAAAATGGAAAAGGGGGACCCACCAAGGGAAAGGTTTGGTTTTTAAATGTGCAAGGGACAAATGGCCCCACCAAAAAGACTTGGCTGGCCACTGTTTTAAAATTTCCATGGGTGAGAGGTTTCACCAATTTACTTCCAACTGGGCACTTTGCGAGCTGGTGTTTTAAATACTGTTTGACCACGTAAATTTACAAGCTGTTGTAGCCCCTTGGACAGCACTGAAGGTAATGTTATATGACGCCCCACCCCTTGATGGCCCCGAGAGGGAAATTTTTGACCCTGAGACAAACCCCTTTGAAAAATTTTTCCTCTAAAATGGGCAAATTATGACAGTTTTGCATTTTTGAAGGGACAACGAGGGGGTACCACAACCTGCACATAAACGTGCTTTGAGAAATGCTGATGGTTTGGGTCCCGAAAGAGAGTGAGGTTTTTTTCTTTGGGCTGGATTTGAACTTTTCCTTTGGGGAAAATTTTTTTCTTCTGTTGGGGTCTGGGCGAACCCCCGTTGATTTAGATTAGGGGTTGTCGCTTTGGGATTGGGCTGAAAGCATTGTCTTTGGGCCAGGGATCTTGTAGCGAGTTTGGGGAAAAGCAACCCCTTTGGAAATGAAGTTACCCTCTCCATTCCTGATTTGTTTGCGAACCAAAGTCCCGACGAGATGTTGTGATAAAATGCGAAATTGAGGGCGTAATCCAGGAGTGTTCCCCAAGTATAAGTGGCGGGGAAAAATGACGGTTTTAAAGATTGGCAGGGAAAGGCCCGCCCCTAGGATTCTCCCGCCGCTTTTTTTGGTGAGAATTTAAAAGGAGAACGCTCTTCGTACACTGAATCTGTGGGAATTTGTAGTGAGGGTTCGAAAAGGGGAGTTTTTTAGTTTGGGGGAAAGTCTTTGGGGTTCCCTGTCGCGAACCGGAGCAGAGATCTGTTTTTAACCCCTGATAGGTGACTGAGCCAATGAAAACTCAGGGCCCCAAAGCAACTCTTAATCAGCTGCAATTTTTTTTTTAGGGGTTGCAGAAATGTTCAAACTTGGCAAAAATCCTCAAGACGAAAGTCAAAAATGGTTTTAAAATTAAAGGATGTTTTTAAACTTTTGGCCCTACGAAAATTTCCAACAAAAGAGAGTTACACCGATTTCTACCCCACAAAATTTTCCCCAGGGTTCTTGAAAATAATTAAATAAAAAAAAATCAACCCCCCTCGCCATTTGGGTTGGGAACCCCTTCTATAGTTTTGGGGGGACTGAGTAAGTTAAATTGTAAGATAAAGAATTACACATGTTTTGGGAAAAAGATATAATATGCCATTAGAACTTTTTTTCAGCCTAATTCCGCTATTGCCTGGTTTTAGAATTCCCCGAAACCCGGGAAAAGAAAAAAAAAGGGGAGCAAAGAATTTTAAAAAAACTCCCCCCATCTGGCAATTTTAACAACAGCCCTTATGCTTAAGAAGAAAAAAACCCACAAAATTGCGTATTTTTCCCGCGCCCAGTCATGGTTGAAAAGTTTTTCAAACTAAGGAAAAAAGAAGCTTTCCAACTTTATTTTTTTGTTTTTTAGGTTAAATTTTTCTTTTCTATAGTTTCTATGGGGAAAAAAAATGGGTTTTTTGTAAAAAAAAGAGCCACCATGTTTTTTAAAAGCCCGGGAAAATCAATGTTTTCAACCTACAAACCGTAAACTCTTTTATCATTGCCTTTTTAAAAAAACTTTTTTAATTTTAAATTTTTTGGGGTGTACACCCGATCTACTTTCTTTATTAGCCATTTTACCACAAAAAAATCTCAATTTTAAAGGGGAAAAAATATTTAGTGCCCCTAGAACTGGGGGAAAATTTTGGAAAAAGATTTTCTTGAAATCTCCCCCAAATCAGTCAAATTTCTTCACAGTCTTAAAACTGTGTGATTAAGGAACCCGTTTTGATTACGGTTTTTTTCCAAACCCCAAACCCCTCAGAAAATTTTGGTGTAACTTTTTCACAACACTAAAGGGATTTCTTTCTCGATATTTAAACTAAAAAGGGAGCCAAAAGTCATAAAAGGTTTTTTTATTTTTCTATAACCCTCGGGTAAACATAAAACCAAAGAAACCCCCTTTTTTTGAAAATCATTAAAAAGTTAAATGCCCCTTTAATTTCCCCACTTTTTCTATTATAAAAACATCTCTTGTACTGGAAATATTCGGGGGGGGAAAGAAATTTTGCATGGAATCAAAGGCAACACAAAAAAGGGGAAACACATTCATCATAAATTAAAGCATTTTTCTTTTCCCCCTTTTAAATTCCCTTTTTTTGGCCCAAAATTTTTGTTTTTCGTTTTTTTGAACAAAAGTTCTGCAAAAAGCTGCTCGTTTGGGTTGGCCCCTCATTTCCAAGTTTGGGTTTTTATCTTGAATGACAATTTTTTTAAATATTTTCAGCATGTTTTCGAAACTGGGTTTTTTAAAAAGATAAAGTTTTTAAAAATTTTCATGAAAATATTGTCATTTGAATTTTTAAGAAAAATTTGAATATACATGTGTTTTCTTTTAAACAGAGAGGGGCATCATTTCACTTAAGGCGGCTTTTAAGGTAAGTGATATTTACCCTCCTTTCCCTTTAAAGTGTTTATTTTTAAGGGGAAAAGAAAAAAAAAAATTGTTTTTTTTTTAACGTTTCCCCTTTCCTGGAACAGCTCCCAGGATTTTGGATTTTCCCCCCTTTGGTCTGATGGTGATTCCAAAGTGTAAGAAGTTTAACAATAACCCCCTCAAAATGTTTTTTTTGTTGTTTTTAAAGCAATTTAAAAATGTGTTTGAGACTTGCCCTTCGACGTCGTTCACCACCCACACATAAATGAAAAAAATTTAAATCTTGATTTGCTTCCTTCCTTTCGTGGCTGGGTTTTCTTTTTTACCGGCAAAAATTAAATCAAAACCCAAAAGGTATAAGTCTTGATAATTTTTTTGGGGGACCCAAAAGAATTTAGTTAATGATTACATCAGCCCTTTTTACAATATCATCAAGGTCCCCCGAAGCAGGGTTTTTAAAGACATTGTGGGAAAAAGAGGAATTTTTGTTTTTTAAAACCTTTTTATTTTTTCGAATAATTATGGTTTGTTAAAAAGGGCCCCCCCAAGCCCCAAAGTTTTAAATTGGTAACAGTGATCACGTGATTTTTTAATTTCAACTATTGAGTGCACGTCAAGGGGGACGGCGCGTTTAAAGAAGAAAAATTTTTGGGTACAGCCCTTTTGTTTTTCAAAAGTACAAAGATTAATAAAAAGGGAAATTTGAGGAAAAGAAAAAAGGGGCAAGTCCCGGACTAGTAACCTGTTTTTTCTCTCTCAAGGAGTTCAGTTCAAGTAATGTCAAATTTTCTTCCATTGGTCAAGGGGGGTGTTGTTATGAATGTTAAGGAAATGTGTTGCAAAATGATAGGCTACACTGGGTCATACTACATGAGTTGTGAAGGTGACAGTGGTGTGGAGATAATTCCCATTGAGTCAGGACAGTTAAGTTGAACAGTATTTGTTTACACAGTGTCAAATAAGGATATATTAAAATTTAATATAGTGCTGTATATCTTGTATAATGTAATTTGAGTGAGTGTCAAGACCATAACAATTAGGTACTTCAAAAAAAAAAAATCAGTATTGTATCCTTTCAGAACAAAAGAGCATTAAGTTTGTTGTTCACAAGAAGTTGATCTCATAATGTTCTTCACCCTGCTTACAACTGAAAATCCCCTTTCAGCGTGCAGTTAGTTATTGGTTGATCAGAAAAATCCTCAATAACTTGATGTCCCAAATTGCATGATTTTGTAATGAAAATGTAGAATGGACCTACTATTTTGGTTTGTAAGTTAGAAAGCTCATGTTTGCATGGTTTTGAAATCAACTTCTTCAATGTCATAGTTATCACTCGACTGGGAAACACTTTCTGCATTCAAATGAGGTGCTTCGTCGAAATATTCAGTATCTTGTCCAGGTATCACAGATGACGACTCCCCGGGAGAGAGAGGTCCAATTTTCATCAGAAGTAGTCGATGAGTTTTGGAATTGATGTAAAAAAAACTATTTTCGGCACTTTTCTTACTAGTCAATTCACCGTTGTGTTTTTTGAACTCTTCACCATTTAATTTCCTACTCACATTTAAAGGCTAAAACTTGGAAACAAGTCACTTATAAACACATAGAATTACAAATATGGATTGTGTTTGAAACACTTGACAGCGAGCGTGGGAATAAAACATCAATATTGAGGATGAAACAACCAAGGTCAGAGAGATCTAGATCGACTAAGGTTTACACATTCCACATTTTACAAGCAGAATAAATTAAACAAAAGTAATGGTGTAATTTAATCACTTCTTAAATTCCAGTATGGAAATCTCTTTAAAATATGGTACTCTCGTGCAGCCCCATAAAGTCCTGGCACCCTGGGCATTTGCCCAAATCCCCAAACCTCCCCCTCCATACCCCCTTCTGGCCAAAAAAAATTTGGAAATATAAAGATTGTAAAGGGGAAAGTGACATAATGCTAAACTTTTTCAAACCCCATAAAATTGAGCAAACTTTTGGGTTCGAGTTGCCCGCCAACCGGGGAAAGGGTTTTGGGATAAATATTTTTGGGCCCGGTCACCCACTAAAGGTAACAATTTCTTTCCCTGGGGGATGCCCTTCTGAAAATTTTATGGGTTTTCCTGTTTGGAGCATGAGCAAACTACTATAAACAATGCCCCTTCCACGAGAGTTTTTTTCCCAAATGTTTAAGGAATTTTGTTTTAAAACTTTTTGACTGAAAATCCCCTTTTTTTAAAGGAAAAACGGGGCAAATTCCGTTTTTCCCCACCAAAAAAGCAGTTTCATAAAATTTCCAAGTATCTTTTATATTTTGTATTTTTGGGGAAAAGTGCTAAAAAAATTTGTAGAGAAAAGGGTTTTTTTTTCCCTTATCAAAGGCCCCCCTTTTTCCCTTACCCAAAATTTTTTTCGGGTTTGGGTTTCCTTTTCCACTATCACATCTGTTACACCCTTGGGTAACATAAAAATTTTGGGAAATAATATTCGTTTTGGGTTTCGTTATAAAAAAATTAAATTTTAATAAAACCAGAAAACCCAAACAATTTTTTAAAATTTTTGATGGGGTTTTGTTTAATTTTTATTATTTTTTTTCATTTTTCCAAAAACGCAGATCCTGAGCCTGTTGTCAAGGGGGGAAATTTTGTTTTTATAGGGCTGCTTCAAATAAAATTTTTAAATTTAAAAGAAAGTTAAAATTTTTCTATAACAAGGGTTGGGGGAGGGGAAATTTTCCTCCCCCCCCCCCCTTTTGATTACCCCCCAAAGGGGGCCCTTTTAACCATGACAAATTTTTTTAACTTGCAGGAAATGTACCCCTTTTTAAAAAGATTATTGAAATATTTTAAGGCCATAAAAAGGACTTTGTTTTTTAAATTTAAATTTTAAATTATTCTTAAATGCTGGTTTTTTTGTATTCTAGGTTAAAGAGCTTGGAAATAATTTTTTAATTATAAATTTTAAAAAAGGAAGGTCCCTTTTTCGATATTCTGAGGGCCAATCAAATTGTGCAATGTCGGGTTTTTCGTTGATGTTTAAATTTTAAACTTTTTTTAAAACGGGTTCAGGTAAACTCGATTGATTCTATTTTGTAACGGGGAGCATTTAAAAACGGGTTAATAAATTTAATTTTTTTTTTCCCTGTAAAGGTTTGGGTCATTCAACAATAAAAATTGTTGCATGTTTTTAAGCAATATATAATTAAAAGCCCCATAAACTAAAAATTATTTGATTTTAATTTAATCATTTTAAAAACCACTTTCACCTTGCTATTTTAAATTTAAAAGGATTTTTTTCCTTACTAATTTATTGGTTTTTTTGCGGGAAATTTAAAAAAAAGAAATGTTTTAAAAGGAAAGGGGTTGACCGGGGGTTTGGGTTTTAAGTTTTCCCCTGAGTTTTTTAAAAACAAAAGGAAAAACAAACCCATTCAATTATTGGAAATTACTGGGTTGATTATATTTTTAAATTTTTAAGCCCCCATTAAGTAAAAAAAGGTTTCCCGAATACATCATCATTGAATATATACATGACTTTAAAATTTATAAAACATTCCATTTGTGATTTTTTCCCCCGGGGGCTTTTTTGTTGAAAAATTTACCAAGGAAAAATTTAAGCATTTTTTTAGCGAGCATTGACTCTTACTAGACTTGTAATCTGCACAAGTTGAAAAGCGGAGGAAAAATTTTACAATTTAAATATAATCTTTAGACTCTCAGATTTTTGAAATAAAAAATTTTTGAAGCTTTTTCTTTCATGTTAGTAAAAAAATGAAAGGGAATTATATTTACTTTACATCCATTACCGCGCATTGTCTCCAGCCTGGGGGTTTGGGGTTCATTTTTTTTTAAAGGGCCCTATTTTTTTCCACTCCCGGCTTGCTGGGCCCTGTCAAGTTCACCCGTTTGGGGAATTATATTTATAATAATAAAAATACTTCACCCACCCCTTACATTGAAACATAGTTTCGGGGGTTTTTTTATAAATTGTAATTTCCGTCACGGGTTTGTTTGGGAACCTGCCACCCACACCAAATTAGTACTGTTAAAATTTACTACCCACCTTTAATTTATTATTGATTTTTAAAACCTTTCCAAATTTTGCTTTTTTAATTAATGAAAGCACAAATTTTTCCCTTTAAAAATAAAAGGCAACCCAAACGGGAAGAAAAAAAATTTTAAACTATGTGTGCCCTGGATTTTTAAATACCCGGGTTCCACTTACATTATTGAAACTTCTGGAAAAAAACAAACAAGTAAAATTTAGATTTTCCTTTTTACAAAAAATAAGAAGGTTGGGGGTTTAATTAACCCAGTTTAAATTTTACAATTTATTTTCCCCCCCAAAAAAACAATTAAAAAAAATAAAAAAAAAATCAACGTTTCCCAAAATTTAATTTAAAAAGATTTGTATTTCACTTCTAACTGCCCAAACGTTGAAAACCAATTTGTAATATTAATTTTCTAAAATTTTTAACCAAATTAAAAAATTTTTGCAAAAAAGCTTTCAAATAAATGGGTTTAATTTTGATAAAATTTTTAAAAATAATAAATAAAAAGATTAAATTTTTAAAAATTTTTCATTTTTTTTTTTTTTTAAAAAAAGAAGCCAAATTAAAAAATAAACAAAGAATTTTTTCCCTTCTCAGGTAGCACAAAGGGATGTTTTAATTTTCATACCTTACATAGTACTGAGAAGCACAGGTTTTTCATTATCAACCTTAAAATAGTAATGAGAACACAGGTATGTTCATTTCATACCTTACATAGTACGACAGCACGGGGATGTTTTATTTCATTTCCTTACAAAGTACTGAGCAGCACGGGTAAGTTTATTTCATACCTTTCTAGTACGGGGAAAAACACGGTTTTGTTCATTTCAAAAGCTTACATAGTATGAAGGGGGAACACGGGTATGTTCATTCATAGCTTAAAATTGAAATGACCCGCACGGGGAAATTTTATTTTTATACCTTAAAATGAAAATGAGAAGCACAGGGATGTTTTATTTCATACCCCTTTTCATAGTAAGATCAGCACGGTTTTGTTCCCTTTTTTACCCTTTCATAGTACGAGCAGCCGGGGAAGTTCATTTCATAGGCCCCTTAAAATATAAATGAGCAAACACGGGTATTTTCATTTCATACCTTACATAGTAATGAGCAGCCAAAGGGTATTTTTATTTTAAACCTTACATAGTACTGAGCAGCACGGGGATGTTTCATTTCATTAAACCCTTTCATAGTACTGGGGCCCGGGACGGGTATGTTTATTTCATGCTTTCATAAAAACTTTGCAGCACGGGTATTTCATTTCATAGCTTACATAGTACTGAGCAGCACAGGCACTTTAATTTTATACCTTACTAGTACGAGCAGTAAAAATCATGTTCATTTCCCCAAACCTTTCCCCTTTTAGTGAGCAGAACAGGGATAAAATTCCCCCAAAACCCTTTCATATTTTGAGCAGCACAGGCACGATCATTCCCAACCTTGCAAGAGTGAGCAGCACAGGGACATCATTCCCCCGACCTTGCATATTTGACAGAACAGGCATATTCATTCCCAGACCTTTCTAGTAAATGAGCAGCAAAAGGCACAATCTTTCCCCCAAAGGGGGAAAACCTTCATTAGTTTTGTGGAGCAGCACAGGCAAACATGAAAAATTTACAAAGTTTTTTAAAAAAATTTTTAAAAAAAAATTAAAAAATTAATTTTTATGGTTTTACAGAAGAAATTTTTAGAGTTTTCAAATCCCCCCCTTTTTGTAATTTAAAATTATACCTAATTAAAATAGAATTTAGTTTAAAAAGAAATATTTTTTAAAAAATTGTAAATCTAAGGGGGTGACTATCAAAAAATGGGAAAAAATTAAAAAAAAAAGTACCGTTAACTATAATGCAATAGTTTTAAAAAAAGCAAACTCCTATTTTGTTTGGTTAACAAAATTCCCCCGTTTGGTGTTAAAAAATTTAGGGGTAGCTGATTGCCAAATAAAATTTTTGAAACATGTTTTTAAACTGTCATTTTTAAAAAAATACATCTCCTTTTGCAAAGTTTACATACCCTTAAAAAAACACAGTAAAATTTCTTTTTATAATTTAATAAAATATTTTTGAACCTAACTCCTTTTTTTTTGGGGTTTTAAAAAAAAATTATTTTACAAAATTCATATTTTTAAAATGCAATGGGAAATTTTAATAAAAATTTGGGAAATACATTTTTTTTATTTAAATGACAAAAAAAATAAAAACATTCAAAACAAATTTTTTGGTTTGGAAAAAATCTATACCCTAACAAATTTTAAAAAATATATATAATCAACTTCCGGGGATTTTTAAATTTGGGGATTACAGCGATTTGAAACAACTTTTTTTGAAACTTTTTAAACACACATCCATTAACTATGTTTTTTTTAGTTTCTGTGAAAATTTTTTTAAACCGAAATTTTTGACACGTTTACTTCACACCCTTTCCATTTCCAATTTTCAAGATTTCCAAGATACAAAACAAATGCCCAAAAAATTAAAAAAATAAAAAAATTAATTTACCCAGAAATAAATTTAAAAGTTTTTTGGAAAAAAAAGGATATTTAGTGTTTTAAATATTACAAAAAAGATATGCTTGTTTATCATTTTGGCTAAAAAATTTCACGCAGCAATGATTGGGAAAATTTTGGCAGTAAGGAAGAAAGTTTTTTGTGTATTCCCTTGATCTTTTAAAGGGGTACAATCGATGAAAAAGGAAATTAAGGGAAAGTTTTTTAGAGAGTATGGTGTGGAACCTGGTTAGTAAATTACATTTCTGCGGGTTTTTATGGAAGTAAAGGGTGCGTTAGGATGGGTGGATTTGGGGGCTTTAAAAAAAATTTGGTTTTTACATTGAACAGGGTTTCCCTTTACAAGGTTTTTGTAATGTCTCCAAAGGTTGTGTTAATGGATAATGTATGAGCGATGCTTGTTTTGGACATGATAGGGGTACAAAAAAGGGCAATTTTGAATGTAATTGCTGTTATATGAGCTGATACCATAATAATGGCTGAAAATGAAAATTACTTTCCCGAATTCCCTTAAAAAACGTTTGAATGGGCAACCGCCCCGAAGTAACTGAATAAATGTCTCCAAAACAAAAAGTATAGTTTTTTGATGAAAACCCAAATTAGGAAATAATTTTCATCCCTTTGGGTTTAAAAAAAAAATGTTTTGTTTAAAAAATCTAGGCAGAGTCAGAAAAAAATGGGGCTAAAGGAAATGGGGTTTGAAAAGGAATCCGGGAGTCAAAGTTTTAAAAAGTGTGTTAAGTGGTTTTGGGGATGTTTAGAGGCTAAGTGGGATCAAAAGGGGTTGGCCAGTAAGATGTGCTTTAAAATATAAGAATGTGTGAAAAGGAGAAACCCTTAAGAGTTTTAAAAAAATAAAAAGGGAAAGTATGACTCGGTGTAAAGGG
>JBCFYV010006445.1:0-11932 GCA_039000515.1 Timema cristinae
ATATATGGGTTTTTGAGTAAAGGGATTTAAATTATAAAAATTTTTTTTAGGGTTTGTTCAACATCATTTATGTCTTAGATCAATATACTTTAAAAACATCATAACTTGGAAATTTTTTCTTCATTTTTAAATATAAGTTTTAACTCTTAATATTCATGGTTTTTCCTAAAATAAAATTAATAATTTTAGAAAAGTTGAAAATATTTTGAAAATAGTCTTTAAGGATGGAGTTCAAACTGCGTGTCTGTGAATGGTTTTATATGATAAATAAGATATATTCATATTTTACAAATATAAGTTATTTAAGAGTAGCTTACAGATAAATTATGTATAAACAATTTTTTCTGACCTTTATGGCACTATGTTCTATGAGAAAGTTTATACGATTGTGTGGTACCGTTTATTTTAAATTCGTTGTCCAAATGATTCTACATCATGACAACCTATAATTTTTACCACGCAACAAAGGAGCTTATTACAAACCATTTTCACCATTAACTCAAGTATCCTGGGCTGTCAACAGTTTTCAAAAATATATATAAATAAAAAATTGAACAATTTTAAATTAAAAAATTAATACTTGTTACGTTATAACTTAGACGCTTTTAACTATTTAAAAATAGTTTTTTTTAATTCACTGTGATGGTTTGCAAAGCTCGCATGTTTAAAGCAAAAATGTGTGAAAATTCTATCTCGACTTGCCATCGTAGAAGGGAAGGCAACATCGTTAAACACAGCTGTCAAATGCACAGTAATGTGCTCTAACCCAAATAATTTTAATTAAATTTGTTATTTTTTTAACTATTATGTTTTAAATGAACAAATATTCTATTTTTTTTTTGTCTACTTTCTCTTACAACTAAAATCTAAAATGAAACCGCCTAAAAACACCAATGAAATAATTTATCGTTCACTAAGTGTCGAATTACCAAAATTGGAATTCGTATATTTGTTATAAATTGTGTGAAAACATTTTTGGGTCTATCTCACTAATTTTTTTTATAGGGATAAATATATCTTACTAGGAAATTTTTAGTAGCTCCAGAATTCCTAAAATATTATATTTTAGCATTCAGATACTTCTGTAAAAATAATATTACTTTTAAATCAACCTATAGTTTATCTTAGATAAAAAAATTAATTTCTTTTTTAATCTCATCTGTTTGACCGAAATAAATGAAAGCGAGAATTTATGGTATTTTAAAAATAATTTGTAATTTAATATAAAGATTTTAGATATATATATAATATAGTAATGTAAGGGTTGGTTCTTAGAAATAAACTTAAACTTCGTTTTCCTCGTTACCAGCAATAAAGTACCTTTATAACGAATCTGGCTTCATGTAAACCAAAATCATGCAAGTAAAAGATAAACTGGGAATAACTGTTAAGCATAGATCAACCATAAGAGATATTAATGTAGGTTAAATCTCTATGGTAGTATTATAAAAGTTAGGTAGTTTTAAATTACCAGTTCTAAATTTTGATAGAAACAAATGTTGAAACTTGCGTAGGTCAAATACTTACCAGATTTTATTTAAAAGTAAATTATTTTAGAATAAAATACTATATGTAATTTGCTAATACAATATTAAATTTATAACCCTTCACCTGAATATTTATTTAACATAGTAAAATATAATATTATAGAGATAAGAAGGAAAAAAGATAAATATCCAATGCTCTATTTTATTTTACCTTGGCAGTCTCACTGCATATTTAAACTAATGGGTTAGTTATAAGGAAAGTATAATTTATGGAAGCTTACCATCATTTGAATTTGCTTAGAGGGAGAATGAGAAAACATTTTGGGAATAAATACCCATTGAACATTGGGCTGGTACACGAATCCATACCTTTATCCAGTATTAGTAGTAACGATTTCTACCTTTCGACCTTGATACAGTTTATCTACATATATGATAATTATTCTAATGGAGTAGAGATGAGCAAGATATCATTTTAGATGTAATATACCCCCATTTGTATATAAGGAGAGTGGAAAGCAAGTAGGATAAACCACCCTTAGTTTCGAACCCCGATCTCCCCATCATCAGCAAGCCAGTCTAAACGAGAGTTACGCCTTAAACCATTTGACCACTTATGTGGGTGCTATAAAAGTTGATAATTAATAGTTTGGTTGATCTATTAGAAAATATAGAGCGCGTGAATTGTTAGAAAATCTTAGAATATTATATATTATATTTAGCACCGCGTCTTACTACCCGTTCGGGTTATACGCTTTAAGTACTAATTACGCTAATGGATTAGGAATTGAAAGGTTGAATTAAAGGAAGTGAACCCGCATTTGCGTGGAGAGGGAGAGTGGAAAACCATTTAGGAACCCCCCCCCCCAAGTTCACCCAACCGAGATTCGAACCTCGATCTCCCGTCCTCAGGAGTCGAGCTCAACACGACAAGCGCGTTAGCCAACTACGCCACCGAAGCGGTTCTTAAATATTATATTGATAATAATTTGATAAAGTAACAAGTGAGCAAGGATTGACTCACTTGAAAACAATGTTGAATATATATTTAATGGCAGTTGAGGGGTTATTAATACTGATAGAAACACATCCCGCTACTAACGAGCCCTCATGTAGTCGTCTGTAGACATCCTCAGGCCATCAGGCATATAGGATGCGTAAGTCTTAAAAGAATGGAGCCAGAGGTGAGTCGTCATATTGCAACAAGGAGTGAAAAATAATGGCTATACTAGACAGGTGGGATTTCTACTTCGTCAGTGGTGGAATGTGACAAAATACTTTTATTTTAGCACGAAGTATTACTACTCATTCAGGCTATACGCTAAAGACTTATTAAAAAAAGATTAAAAGTCCAGGTAAGATTATGAAATGTCCGTGAGATATATTAAAAACTTTTAAGATTAAAATAAATATAAATTAAACTTAATGTATCAATTATTGAAGGAATATTTATTTTGGCCATATAATTTTCTTTTTTGTTTAACACTGAAAAAAAAATAGAATCTGAACTCGCGTTACCGTCCTTCTCACCTTAAAGTTGTATAGACGAATATGGGATATATTTCACACTTTATCGTATTTGTTTAGGGACCAGTGACACGCTGTCTAAAAATAAAGTTCACGTAGTAAAATCTACCAATCACGGGGATTTCAATATTGGAATCAACCCACTACGATGGCCGCATGGTTCTAGGTACTACTCTTGCAGTAGGCTAAACTACCAATGACGTGTAGATCGAGGTTCGAATCTCGGTGAGGTGTACTGAGAGTGTTTTAACAAAGGGTCTTCCACTCTGCCTCTGCGCAAATGCAACGAATTTCCTCTGAATTAAACTTTCCTGATTCCTAACCCATTAGAGTAATTAGTACATTAGCGTATAGCCCGAATGGATAGTAAGACGCGGTGCTAGAGAATTTATATATACGCGTAAAACCAAGACCAGTAGGGAATCACAAAAAGGTTTTTTTTACAAAAGTTACTTCGTTTTATACCGATTATATGACAAACTATCTGATATTAACTAAACAAATAGTTTTACCATGGTGTTTTTTAGAATATTACTCGTACAATATATTCCAAAATTATTCTTTGATGCATGAAATTTCGTGGCTGTGTCACACGGTCAAAGGAAATCAAGCTCACCGTAGATAGGATTGTATGTGATGGAAAGGTCGAGGTTCAAATCTAAGCTAGGTGCATTAGAGATGTTTATGATGCACCGCTTAGTTTTCCCCATAATATTATCCCCCGACGTTGTGAGATAACGTTATCTTAGTCACTTTATAAATCCTCTATATTTAAAATATTAAAATAACGAATAAGATGCATTACAAACAAGTATTATGACTCATCAAGTGTATGGAAATTTAATTATTTGATGTTCAGGGGATATTATTTCTTTTTTTTTTTTTTTTGCGAACTTAAGGGTAGTTTTTTATGTGTGTAGTGATGTATATTTTTTGTTATCATTACATAAACCTGATACTAAAATTGAATTCATGCATTCGACACATCTTAAGTTATAAAGCTATGACTGATTTTTTTCTTAGCACCACGTATTACTACCCGGTTTGGTTATAAATTTATGTAATACATTACGCTAATGGTTTTTAGGATCAAGAAGGCTATATTTATAGGAAGTGTACCCGCATTTGCTTGAATGGTAAGTAGGAGACCGTTTAGGGAAAACCACCCTTAGTACACCCGAACAAGATTATAATATCAATCGCCGCGTCAATGGTAGTCTAGTTTAATGCGAAAGTACGCGTTAGACCACGCGACCACAGAAGCGGATATGTGACTGAAATTGAGAACGACAAATGCCTCTCTAACATGCATCGCTTCGTCACCTTCTAGTGTTGCTAATAGATTACCTTTGATTGTACAGTATACTTTAAAAAATGAAGTCGACATATGTCAATATGCTCCTAAATAATAATAATAAAAATAATATTAATAATATAATAATAATAATAATAAAAATAAATAATTATTATTATAATAATAATGATTAATGATAATAATAATATATTTTATTATCAATATTATTATTTTTAAATCATCATCAATAAATTATCACTAAGAGGTTCTGCCTATAATATCAAAATTTTACATTATTCTGATTTATTTTTGCATATTGTTATTGCTTTTAATCACTCTTTAGTTTTTGTTATTATTGCTATTTTTATTACTATCATTATTTAATTACTTTTTTGATAACTATTAATCATTATATACATTATTTAGCCATGATTGTTTATCCTATTTTCTCGTGTGGGATTATGTATTTGTAAGGTACTCGTGTACTTTCAGTGCTGGCCTGTTATAGGTCTTACGACTGTTGGCCAGCACTATAATAAACGAAATTGAAAATTATTATTATTATTATTTATTTATTATTATTATTATTATTATTAGCACCGCGTCTTACTACCCGTTCGGGTTATACGCACTTACGCTAATGTGTAATTGGTAGGTGATTGTGAGATTAAATGTAGGTCCTACAGTTTAACGTGGAATCCGAACCAAGGTGGAGGCCTGGGATTCCACACATTCAAAAGTTGTAATTAATACACGTCTTGTCAGAGGTGAAGGAAGGGTTTGTGATCAGATAAATCTGTGCCAGTACTAAGGATTGAACCCCGGACCCCCAGCACAGAAGTCAAATACCTTACTCTTAGACCGCCAGATCACCCAAATGTGATGACTGAAGAACTACCTCGAATACAGAATGAATACTATATAGCTCAGTGGATCAGAATTAGTATTTTGGTTTTGGGCCCAAAGGGGTCACAGGTTCGATGCCATTCACAGTTTTAATTTTTCAGCAATATATAAGTTTTTTTTTAAAGCAGCCAGAAGTCAAATTTTGACGTTTAATCCACATATAAATTAAATGCTAGGCTAATATATTTGTTCCAAAGCCAATTTTTAGAAAGAATACGATATAATTAATTACAAATCAACCAAAATAAACACACATTATATTATTCAATCAAACTGAGCCGCTACTAAATAATTACGCCTCAAGGAATCCCATTAATGTATGTTTGTATGCATTAAGTAATTTTCAAACTACAAATATAAAAATATCATTTTCAATTAATTTTAAAATGTTTTCTTTCTTTTTCATGAAATGCCTAAAAAATTCGACTTGCAAAAACATTTTTGAGGTAAATAATTTTAAATATATCTCCCTACAGGTGAACTCAAACATATTTTACAAAGCCTTTTTTGTTTTTTATAAAACAATATATTTGCGTGTTTTTTTATCACTTCTTGTCTTACGGTGGTCTTCATCAACAAGTATTGTATTGTTTTATTTTTAGTTTATTTTTAGTGGTTTTTTTTAGCAGAGCGTCATACAAACCGATTGGGCTGTAATCTTTAAAGTAATAACCACGCAAATGTGTTAAGGGTGGAAAATTTGAATTAAGAGGATTTGTACCAACATTGGTGTTGAGAGAAATTGTAAAACCTTTTAGGAAAAATATTCAAATAGACCCAACTTGATTGGAATGATTATCACTTCGTAACCGGGAGTTTAGTCCCGTGTTCCGTAAACGAAATGCCATGGCGGCGAATTGCGTGTCGTGCGTGCGGCCAAATCCAGAGCGTCACGCATCTTTTCTCAAAAAGAACACGAATTTAAGTTGGCACAAAGCAGCAGCTGTGTGTCGCCTGGGTTTAATACTTGCTCGTACTTACTGATATGTTTAAAAAATCTGACAAAATTAAAAGCTTTCGTGCAGAATTGGATTTTATTAGATATATTACTCAAATTTAAATAACGTTTTGAACAAAATATTTTCCAAATGTAAAGAAGTGGGCACAGTAAAATAACTTTAACCATGCAAATTTGAAGTTACTTTAGGAAAAATTATTCTCTACTTCCCTAAAAATCTGATTTTACCGTACAACCGTTGGGTGTGGTGGGTAATCCATTTTTTCCCCTGCCGCGCTGGTTCACAAAACAAAACGTCCCCACAAAAAATTTTAGGTTTGTTAAGCTACCATGAACTTAAAAGTTTTTTAGAACACTTGTCTAGTCTATTGCTAAAAAAAGATGCCTTAGAACCTTCGGCTAACAAATTGATTTGTAGTTTTAGTAATATGTATTTTTATTGTTAGTGTATTGTATCTATGTATAGTAGCTCCATGACTTCTTTGGTGCTGACTGACAGTCACAGCTGACTTTTTGACAGTCAACATTTAGGTATATACCATAAACTAAAATAGCTGCTGCCCGCGGCTTTGCTCGCATGGAAGTTGATTATATACAAATACGAAATATTCATATGTATTTACAGATTAATTTAAAATAAAACGTTACGTTGATGACCATAACTTGACCTCAGAATCAAAAATAATGCAAGTCCGATACAAACTTTCACCCCATTTTTCATCCCTTATTAAATAAAATTTCCAAAATTCCTGAAACACGTATTTATTTGTTTTACGTCAATAACCGAAATTAAAAATATTGTTTATGTAACTTTCAAAATGACGGACTTTCATACATATTATCATACATATTATCATCCCCTATTTTGACCCCTTTGGGTGGAATTTTCCTAAAATCCTTTCTTAGTGGGTGCTTACATATCAAAATGAATATACAGTCCAGAATTTCATGCTTGTAGCCTTGATAGTTTGCGCTCGGTGATGATGAATCAGTCAGTCAGTCAGTCAGGACATGTTATTTTATAAGATAGATGTTGAATATCAGAAGTGACAGCCGCTAAACACATGTTTTTTGGGCACCATACAAACTGCTAGACAAACAAACTGCTCGACAAGCTATAAAAAAATATTTGGAAGGCTGGGTGGTCAAGTGGCCGACACGATTTGGACCAACTGCTAGACAAGCTCAAGTATAGGAGTACAAAGTGATAGACAACCAAGCGGTCGACACGAGAGAACAAATCTGTAAAAAGACCAACTGCTAGACCGCAGAAACGACATGGACCAAGTGATCGACACGAGCTGGACCATGTGATAGACAAGCTCCCATAAAGAGGACAAAGTGATAGACAGCCAAGCGGTCGACACGAGAGGACCAACTGCTCGACAAACATCAGATGAATCAGTTAAGAGTGGCTCAAGTGACAGACAAGTTATTTCAAAAACTAACAACGTGATAAACATGGGCTTAGAAAGTTGGGTATAAGGATGTCTGGATCCTCCTAGAAATTGCTGTCCCTCCCGACACCCTAGATTTTAACTAACTAAAAAAGGGTGAGGTCCCCTTATATGTGTATAAACTTAAACTATCGTGTTTTTAATTTTAATAATTTATTACACATTGCACTCTTGAAAACATATTTTCTAACACTGGTTTAGTTATAATTTCGAATAAATAATAGGTTTTGATACATACAATATGGTATCTGAAAATAAAGAATGTTTCTCTGAATGAAACGAGTTATCGGATCTGAGGAAAGGAGACAAACGTTTTGTTATAATGGTAAAATAATACTTTAAGAACTAACAAGATGAAATAAAATTTATATAAAAGAGCAACTGCCAGAAACTAAGTTGGTAGCTTATGATCAGGGTTCGATTCTGCCAGGTACAGTGAGGGTGATTTTTCTTAAAGGTTTTCCACCCTTGCCACCACGCAAATTTAGGTGCATTATATATAAATTTAATCTTCCTCATTCTCAACACATTAACGTAATTAGTAAATACGCGTATAACCCAAACAGGTGGTAAGACACAGTGCTACAAAAAAAATTCTAATTGCACTAATGGATTAAAGAAGAAATGTTGTTATTATAGGATATGTGCTCTCATTTGCATGTAGGGAGAATGTAAACCATTAATGAAATAATCACCCTCCATACACCCAGCCTGGATTTGAAGCCTGATATTCCCGTCATTGACAGTCCAGTCTATTTTGAGAATGACGCTTTAGACCATCAACCATCGAAGCTAAGAATATTTTGTTGATGTTGCGTTAGCACCAGGTTTATTATTATGTTAAAATAAGGAGCTTAGTTAAGATGAAATAATCCCGCATTAGTGTAAAAGTTAGATGTAAAAATCACAAGGGTGGGTAACTATCAGCCAATCCACTTATTCGGAATGATTACTCTTACTCAAGCTACTCTAAAACCTTACTAGACGTATGACAAACAGCGTTATTTAGGAGGTCAGACAATACTTAGACCTAGCAAACAGTGTTATTTAGGAGGTAAAACAACACTTACACCTAGCAAACAGTGTTATTTAGGAGGTCAGACAATACTTAGACCTAGCAAACAGTGTTATTTAGGAGGTCAGACAATACTTAGACCTAGCAAACAGTTTTATTTAGGAGGTCAGATAATACTTAGACCTAGCAAACAGTTTTATTTAGTAGGTCAGACAATACTTAGACTAGCAAACAGTGTTATTTAGGAGGTCAGACATACTTAGACCTAGCAACAGTGTTATTTAGGAGGTCAGACAATACTTACACCTAGCAAACAGTGTTATTTAGGAGGTCAAACAATACTTACACCTAGCAAAAAAGTGTTATTATTAAGGAAGTCAAACAATACTTTACACCTAGCATAAAGTGTTATTTAGGAGGTCAGACAATACTTAGACCTAGCAAACAGTGTTATTTAGGAGGTCAAACAATACTTACACCTAGCAAACAGTGTTATTTAGGAGGTCAGACAATACTTAGACCTAGCAAACAGTGTTATTTAGGAGGTCAAACAATACTTAGACCTAGCAAACAGTGTTATTTAGGAGGTCAAACAATACTTACACCTAGCAAACAGTGTTATTTAGGAGGTCAAACAATACTTACACCTAGCAAAAAGTGTTATTATTAAGGAAGTCAAACAATACTTTACACCTAGCATAAAGTGTTTATTTTAGGAGGTCAAATATACTTACACCTAGCACAGTATTATTTAGGAGGTCAAACAATACTTACACCTTGCATACAGTGTTATTTAGGAGGTCAAATATACTTACACCTAGCACAGTATTATTTAGGAGGTCAAACAATACTTACACCTTGCATACAGTGTTATTTAGGAGGTTAAACCATACTTACACTACTTGACATATGTTTGTAGGGTTTGCTAAAGTAAGAATGTAGGTGAAAATAACTTGAAATCAAGGACAAGCGTTGTATTTAATTAACTGTTCTGTCACTTAGCCCACTCTTAACTGGATGATATCAAAGTTTGTCGAGCAGTTGGTTCTCTCGTGTCGATCGCTTGGTTGTCTATCACTTTGTACTCCTATACTTGAGCTTGTCTAGCAGTTGGTCCAAGTCGTGTCGGCCACTTGACTCCACCCAGCCTTCCAAATAATTGTTTTCATTTTGTCTACCGGTTGGTTGTCTATCACATGGTCCAGCTCGTGTCGATCACTTGGTCCGTGTCGTTTCTTCGTGTCTAGCAGTTTGCTGTCTACCACTTTGTCCTCTCGTGTCGACCACTTTGTTGTCTATCACTTTGCCTGCTCCCGTTTTTTTGAAGATCATATGGTTTGGCGTAGAGATACATAGTTTGGTCTGGTATCTTTTCAAAACCGTCAGCTCTCAGTCAGCACCAAAGAAGTCATGGTACAACTGTATCTAATGATAGTATGGATTGAAAATGTACTCGTCAAAAGAACTCGAATGTCATTTGGCTAATTAAATCATGTCAATTCCTGAATAAGGCTGTAATACTAAACCAGGACTCACATAATACACAGACCAAGATGAAAGAACGAGGCTGAGTCATACAGAAGGTGGAGTGAAGTTGAGTAGACTTGCAGCAAGGTGCATAGCACATCAACTCACTTAAGGCCGCATGCAAGAAATTAATGAGTGCGAACTGAGTTGAAAATGCACTAATTTACAAAACAAGAACGCATCGATAGTTCTGACGTGACATATTTAAAGAGTAATGAAGAATCGAGGTTGAAACTTGCCCGGGACTACCTTCATGTTTCACTCACCAGATGACGTGACTTTTCCACGCACTTATCATCACTAGATGACGTGACTTTTCCCACGCACTTATCACTCACTAGATTACGTGATTTCTACACGCACTTATCACTCACTAGATGACGTGACTTTTTCCACGCACTTATCACTCACTAGATGACGTGACTTCTTCCACGCACTTATCACTCACTAGATGACGTGACTTCTTCCACCCACTTATCACTCATAGATGACGTGACTTCTCCCAGGCCTTATCACTCAGTAGATGACGTGACTTCTCCCACTCACTTATCACTCACTAGATGACGTGACTTTTTCCACGCACTTATCACTCACTAGATTACGTGATTTCTTCACGCACTTATCACTCACTAGATGACGTGACTTCTCCCAGGCACTATCACTTAGTAGATGACGTGACTTCTCCCACTCACTTATCACTCACTAGATGACGTGACTTCTTCCACGCACTTATCACTCACATTCTCATTAACTCTTTTTGTTCTTGCATACGACTTTCAGACCTAGAATAAACCTAGCCGCAAAATATTATGATAAACAATATCGCATTTACCTAGTCATTCGCCTCAAGGAGATAACTTACATACCATTGAGTTGAATTAGGCATTAAATATTTTTAATTATGATAAATAAATTCATGCAGATTTTGACGTGATAGCTTGGAATATTATAAGCCTTTCTTTTACTTAGTCACAAATTTGTTGGGCTTACCACTAAAGAGTTATTTAAATTTTGTAGTGCCCGTTAATATTTTAGATTATAATATTTACCTGTCCAACACCATTAGCTCATTCAATAGCATGTATGTCTACTAATATCAAAGTGGTTTGGGTTAGATTCTCAACATGAGGGAAAATGTATCATTGATGAAATGTTGGTTTCCCTTTTCGTAGTGATGAATTTAGGGCTGAGGATTAGTTAGTTAGTTAGTTTAAAATTAATATTGGTGATACCATCAGTCGGCTCATAAACTACTCGTTAATTACCTAAAAAAAAAGTTTCCCTTTTTTATTACTATTAAGTAATATGAGGGGTAATTGGTAGTGCTATAGCCCCGAAATTTGATAGGCAATTGGTAAAATTTATGGAAATAATGGCTTATAGAAATGAAACTAAAAATACTTTTCTGTCCAAAAATTACCTTTAACGCACATTGCTTAATTCTAACTGTTGCGTCACATGTCGGCGTCAATCCGACTACGTTGAGATAGCTGTGCAGTTTTTATGTAAAGATTATTTTGATATATGAAACGGGATTTAGAGTCATATTCCGTGGAAACAGACTTGTTCTCCACTTTAGAGTGTCTGATTTCAAAAACAGAAAGGGTAGAGAAAGAGAACAAATGGAGGACGATAAAAACAAACGAAACAAAACTAATTTACCCTGTAGCTCCAACATTTGAGTGTAACAAAAAACACAAATCGCTTTGCGTAAGTACTTTTAAAATAGACAAAGCGCATCCTCTTCATAGGATTGTTTCA
>JBCFYV010006446.1:0-11994 GCA_039000515.1 Timema cristinae
ATACCCTGAGCAACGTTCCGTTCCCACAGAGCTGCTAAAAGTCTACATACATGGTGACCCAACTAAGAAACTGCATCTCTCTCACAGCCAAATATGACATACACAAAAAAAAAACTTTTTTAACCATCAGATAAGGAATGAAGGCCCTTGCTATTAAAATCGGGTATGAAATTGATCTGTAATTCTTCATCCACCTACACAACTCAAGAACATTTTGACAATCTAGAGCCAAGTGTCCGTAGATTTACTAGCGAAAAGTGGGCGCCTCGTGAGACACGTTTAGGGGATGGGGGGTGGGGTGAGAATGTGATTCCCCCTCCCCTTCAAACAAGGCGACGTGTTAATTTACGACAGTGTGTCGTGAGATTGAGATGGGAGCCAGGTCGCACTCCAATGTCCGTATCGCGGAGGGGGGAGGGGGGGGGGGGCTGGCAAATGTGATTTACTGGCTGACGTGACTATGGCGTTCTGAAAAGGATGTGGTGGGTTAGGGGGAGGGGGGACACTACGTCACTACATTATGCCCAAGGTAAAGTTAAATTTGAAACGGAAAATAAAACTTTTGCTAGTAATCATTGCACACTTTTTTATTATTACTAGGTTCCACACCAAGGTTATTGACTACTTATTAGACCAGTTATATAAAAATTTGAGGCGAAACCCGCTCCAAATCACCCTAGTTACCGGTATTCCAGTTTGCCGCACGACTACAGCCTGAGAACCTGTGGTAATTGAACAGAGTAGGTGACCTGGTGGTCTAGGGGTAAGGTGTCGGACTTCCGTGCTGGGGTCCGGGGTTCAATCCTCGGTCCCGTCACAGATTAACTGATTACCAAACCCTTCCTTCACCTCTGACAAGACGTGTATTAATCACAACTTGTGAATGTGGGGAATGCCAGGCCTCCACCGTGGTTCGGATTCCACGTTAAACTGTAGGTCCTCCATTTCATCTCACTATCACCCTACCATTATACACATTAGCGTAAGTGCGTACAACCCGAATGGGTAGTAAGACGCGGTGCTAATAATAATAATAATAAATAATAATAACAGAGAAACCTGATTTAATACTAAATGTATTGTGCTAATTTTGTATCTTTCTTGCTATGTTTAACACATCATTATTAATAATATAATCATTATTGTGTTTTATTGGATTTTAAATAAATAATATCAAAGTTTATAGATTTTAAATTTTGTTCTTCACTTTATCATATTTAGTCTAATCTAAATCATTGTTTAGTAATACTTTTACTTTCTTGCTATCTTACAGATAGAGAAAGTATTGTGATCATCAAAAGAAATCGAACTTATGAATTTGGACGTTTCATGACCCTCCGAATCCGAAAAAGTTGTTTTTGAATGTATGTATGTCTATCCATCCGTCCGTTTGTCTGTACCTCGGAATAGAACCTAAACTATTTCACAGATCGGGCTAAGACTTAGTATCTGGGTTTCTTATAAGGTTGCCTCGAGGGATTTTTGGAAAAAATCTAACTCTAAAATTAAGGGTAGTTTACTGAAGGGCAGAAAGAGAAAAAAAACATTTTCTCAGAATCGACTCTAACGATTTTGATTAAATTTCATTTCTAAGCATTGATCACTATTATAAACAAAATGGCTACTCTCATTTTTCGGCAAAATGATTTTAAGGGTTTCAGTCTGATGCATAAATTCTAATTTTTTATTACATCTCCTAAGCTATTTGAGATATGAAATTACTTTTCAATGCAAATAATATGTACGTCTAATTATGATACAAATATTTTATTTGAAGCAATATTTTTATAAAATCAATAATTTTCAAACTAAACGCAAATATATATATTTAACTTTTCGAACATTAAAAATCAAGTATTGCGACCGTAAAAAAATAATCCAACCCGAGATGTTGATGGATGTCGATGTTTCATGGCCCCCCGAACCCTAAAAAGTGGTTTCCGCAATGCCGTTTGTCTATGTGTTTGTTTAAACTAAAAATTAAGAGAAGGTTAATAAAGGGCGAAAAGAGAAAAAATCGATTTTTATTAAAATTCGTATCTAGGTGTTGATTAAGATTATAAATAAAGTGGCTATTTTAATTTTCCCATTTAAATGACTTTTAGGGTATTTTACAGAAGTGGAAATATTCGTATTTCCGCAACTATTTGAGATACTAAATAACTTTCTATTACAAAATTGCAATACTATTAAAAATAAAAAACTTTTATATGAAATATATTTTTATAAATCCAACTGTTTCTGAAATATTGGCAATTATATTAATACAATTTTGTGATCTTTAGTTGTAAATAGATACTACTAAGTTTTAACGCAATAATTCTCCAATGTCATAGAGTAATTAAATATAGGTAAGTCTCTCAAATGTAAATGTTGATTTTCCTTGAACCTCTTAGGAAAAATGTTTGTAGAACAATGATATATCTCCATTTTAGACTCAATAGTCAATATTTACATTTTTTTATTGATCAAAATCTATAAATGAGGAATTTAATAGCAATGCGATAGCATGAAGATTTGTAACAGCTAATAACATGTCGAAATTTTAACCGGAAGTTGAACTTTCAATACGAAGTGTTGACCCTTGTGGACCAAGTATTGATTTTTTTATCGGTAAAAACACACAAATGAGAACATTAATTATTTAAAAATAAAATTATGAAATTTAAAATCGGGACTCAACAAAAAAAAGTTTTACTTAAGTATAGTGCAATTTATGCTTGGGTTTGCTAGTGTATATTATTTCGTTTCACATATATTATGAGTTTTGGGTAGATATCTCTATTTTTAAACAATAGAGCGAGAAAGTCCGTGCGGAGTTCCGTACCATGAACTTGTTTGTAAACATATTTTTTTATAAATCATGTACAACTAGGCTATTTGGCTTGGTTACAAAAATGACCTACAAGTCTTTCTGCCGGGATGTATATAGATTTAAAAAGTCCGTGGTAGCATATGTCTAATGCATATTATGTTTCAATGGCACAAATAGAAAAGTGAATGTGTAAAATTGCCAGGGGGAGAGGGGAAGTGTTATCAGTAGATAAACAAGAGGCCTCACAGGGTGAACTGCGCATTTTATTCCCTATTTTTCTATTCCGTACATTGGCGTCTTAAATGTGAAAGCGCTTAGAGTGCTTGGGTGCGTCAAGTTAAGATGCAACCCTCTTCACCAAATAACTTCTAAATCTCCTCGTAAGCAACGTCGTTAAGACGGTTATTCACAGACAGTTAACACCATCATGTTTAACAGCATGGTTATTACCGACTTGATTTAAAGGGTAGAGATGAGGAAGGATTTGTATAGATAGTGCACCCATATTAGCGTGGAGGGGGGGATGGGGACAACCTAAGGTATAAGCCAAGTGTGTGTTGACCAACTTACAAATAAATAGCCCCTTTGTCATTCTGGCATAGCCTATTATTTGTCAAGCCAGGAATGTAGAATTTTAAAGGAAATGTACTCGCATTTGTATAGAGGGAGAAAGAGAAATGATTTAAGGGGATGGGGAGAAGATGCACACCCGACCGGGATTCTGGCCCCAGTTTCCTATTCACTGGCAATTCTGTCCAACACGAGAGTGACGCGCGAGACCGTGTTAACGCCGATGCGGGTAATTTTTATAATTCTTGTTTTAAATGTTATTTTCTATTTAATTTGGTAAAAAATTGTATGTTTAAATAATAAAACTGATTTTCCATCCCAAACCTGTCCTCGAAAACAATAATTTTAAAATAACCACCGTTTTGTGTTTTGACGACTCCTTACCAATTTCAAGTCTCAAGGACATCTAGGATACCTCATTTCTTATCAACAACTCACCCGAGCTTGTGATCCCATGGTCTAAGACGTCAGGCTCACTTTTGAACGAAGTGCCTTTTACGAGAAAGTAAAGGTTCGAGTCTCGACCTGGTGCACAGGTGTCACCCACCCACCCCCTCCCTTTCCCTATACACGCTAGCGAGGGTGCACTTCTTATACAACCTTACTCATCCTTAGAACTTAGATTAGTCGTTTATAGTCATGGGGTTAACGTACTAAGAATAAATTGCACACAAGTCAGTCAGAACGTGACGGCGCGAATCCAGGAAATTTAAATAAAATGTAATTAATCGATTAATAATCACAGCTATGCTAAGGTCTCTTACCTTACATGACGAAAAAATATTTAGGATGTTCGAAAACAAGGCGCTTAGGAAGATTTTTGGTACATAAAGGGATGACGATATTGGGGAGGGGAGGAGATTACATAATTATGATTTACATAACTACTACTCATCACAAGACATTTTTAGGATAATCAAGTCTCGTAGATTACGATGTGCAGGACATGCAGAGAGAACGGGAGAATCTAGAACCGAGTTAAGGGTATTGACAGTCAAACTCAATGGGAAGAGACCTTTGGGAAGACCTAAACGCAGAGTATAGGGTGTAATGAGGTGGAATGGATAGAACTAGCTCAAGATATGGATAGGTGACGTACTTTTGTAAGTGCGGCATGAACTTTAGAGTTCCTAATGCCATAGGGCATAGGGTATGCAAGTTATGCAAAGAGATGACATGCAATGAGAATTTTAAAACGGTTTAGTGCCTCATATACGCGTACTAATTGTTGGACTTGTCATGGCTGAACAATGCTAGTAATGCGATGAAGGAAGCTGCAAGAAATCTTGCAAAAGAATCGAGAAAATATTGAAGGTAGTTTTATCCTTTGGCACAGTTTACAAAAACATTATAGTCGACGCGCTTCATCAATGTATTAATAAATTAAGCCAGTTCCCGCAGCTGAGTGAGCAAATATGCCGGATAGAGGTCCAGGGAGCCCTCAGAGGTGCTTGAATAAAATTAATCGCTTGTGTGAGTATATATTAGTGCATTGGTCTCAAATTCAAACTAGTCAAGGGCCTGAATCACAAATTCTGGACGTGTTGCGGACCAGAGCCTATACCAACATGTTTTCTTAAATCGCATGCGGATTATGTACATTTTAATCCCACTAACAGGTAAGGGATGAGGAAGATATAATGTATATGAAATGTAACAGCATTATAGTTAAGGGAATGTAAAAACCATATAAGGAAAGCCACCCTTTGTGCATCCAGTTGGAATTCAAACTCCGGCCTCCCCGAAGCCGGCATACTATGTAGACCATAAGAGATAGACGTAATCCACACATCCACCTATCTAGCTCTATGGAAGCTAATTAATGCTATCAATCTAAAATCCTTAATGTATATTTAAAAGATTTAAAAACTTATATTCTCCTAGGTGTTTATGTGAGTTAGCGAAATACTAGAAGCAGTATTTATTAAATTATATAAATACAAATTCCCATAATCAAGTATTTAAAGTGATTTTAACGTTTTCAAACTGTGCTATTTCTTATGTGTTTTTGTTATTCATAATTATGTACACACTAAAATTAAACTATTCTGTTTTGTGCGTGTGTATATGACCGTAAGCTGGATAGTAATATAAAAGTATTGCAGACATGCGGGCGTGGGCGGTGAGTTTGTGAACAATGTACCAGTGTCTAAAGGGCTCGACTCTAATAGGGTTTACCTTACTCTCTCCAGATGAAAATTTCCTTTAAATTC
Source organism: Timema cristinae (assembly GCA_039000515.1). Classification (NCBI taxonomy): domain Eukaryota; kingdom Metazoa; phylum Arthropoda; class Insecta; order Phasmatodea; family Timematidae; genus Timema; species Timema cristinae. The sequence goes on from JBCFYV010006446.1 coordinate 5,599, forward strand.
ACTTAAATTCTGTTTGATTTTATGATATAGTTTAAGTCACAGATAGTTCTGACAAAAAGTTTATATAAGTCTAAACGTATATTATATTGAAATTTCTATCAATAGAATTGAACGTTGAGTGGTGTGTGATGTCCAAATATAGTTAGTTTGTGAGCGTGTGTTAAAATTAGCATAATGTTTTATTTTAATACCTGTTGAATGCATCTAAAAAGATTCAAGGAAAACTGTAGTTTTGCATTTAAAAATAATAGTGAACAGAAACTGTATTTTTGTAAATTTGGGTGGACAAGTTACATTCCAAAGCCGGGCGCAATTTTAGTTCCGTATTGCGAACGGGAAAACGTCCAATTACTGCGCTTATTACGATTATAGCACTGGTAACGTGTGTATAACAGAAGTTCTCAACTAATAGTTTTCCCACCTCTGCATCTAAACAAAGCTTGAGTTTCGCCTCTAATCAATCAATTATGGATCCTAGTGATTTTAAATGAACCTGTGTATTTTCGCAGGGAAAATTAACACCCTCTAATATACTAATTTAGGATACTTTAGAACAATGAGGAATTTGAAACACAATCAGCAACGCAGATTTATGTCTTCCACAGCCTTGTGTAAGCCAGCTAATAATCGTGAGGTAAGATATAGGATAAGAATATAATAATCTAACTACTACTTGCTTCGGTGGCCGTATGGTCTAAGATACGATAGACTAGACTGCCAAATACGGAGAGATCGGGCTCGAATCCTGGTCAGCTGTACAGAGGGTGGTTTTCCCTAAATGGTTTTCCTCTCCCCCACTGCGCAAGTACGGGTTCATTTTAAATAATTTAAACCTTCCTAATCCTTAACACATTAGTGTAATTAGTATATAGGCGTATAACCCAAACTGGTAGTAAAACGCGGTGTTGCAAATACTTTTTTTAAACTACTATAATTTTTATTCCCACTCATATCCATGAGACATGGTATTTATCCAAGGAAAAATAAATGGTACGATGCACCGCTTAGACTTTCTCGCTCCTTTATCTGAATTATATTTATAGCTTGTAAGATTGTTACAGAAACATGATGTGGAAAAAAGAACGGATTTTATAAAAGAGCATAATGTTAAATAATAGTCACTTTTACAGAAACGTATTATTTTTTTGTGTATTTTTAACACGCAAATTTCCCTAATCTTGATTTTTTTAAAACTCTATATGCCGGTAGCTCGGAAAATATTGATTTGATAAAATATTATTTCTGGTAAAAGTTATTTAGTTTTAAGAGTCCTACAACTTTGCAGTGATAAGCTATATGTGTATATCAGATTTGTAGAAATAGGACAAAATTGGAAATTTTCGCTTATTTAAAGTAGCATCAGTCATTTTCGCGGGACAATGAGAGACAACATTTTGTTTCTAATTTTAATCAAAATCGATAGAGCCTATTTCGAGAAAATCGATATATATTTTTTTTAGCCCTTAGTATAAACTAACCTTAATTTAGAGGATGGATAGCTAATTTCATAAATCCCTCTGTGGAGCCTTGTGAAAAACATAATAACCATCTGATAGGTAAAATATTTTTGGCTATTGTTCCATTAAGACAAGACAGACGGCGTTGCAAAAAAAAAACTTTTAAGGGTTCAGGGGGTAATGAAACGTCGATATCCATCAATACCTCAAATTAGATTATACTATCACAATACTTTATCTATCCGAGGGCTCGCTAGAACGTAAATATATATGACTGAATTTTAAAGAATTGCGTCACCAGTGAATGATTGGAATCATACCCCGACTTAATATGCAAGAATCAATTTACTTAGCCCTCCTAGAAATTTTCTTTCCTCTCTTCCCCACTCATCCAAGCCCTTTGATTAGTATCGTGACTGTATCGATTGTTTATTAAACATGCATAGGTTAGCGTGTTTTTTTGAAAATTCGATGCTGTCAACAATGCTTGAAGGAGCAAATGTAGTAAGGAAGGACCAGCAAGCAGTGCATGACCCCTTGAAGTACGTGTTCCCTCGATACACGATCGTATCATAGGTTGCGCTTCTGCTATCTCACGGCGTTCACCGCCTCCCCCTTCTGCGGTAAGGCGAGATATTTTTAAGGGGACCAGAGAACGAGTGACGTCACCTATCCAGGTGGTCAGGGTGGTTAGGGAGGCTGACTACACGAAGCACCCTGGATAAATCTCACAGTTGTATGCTTATAAACAAATAACAGTTTGTTTCTCCAGCACGTTGATTTATAGATGAAGATTTCAGGTAGAAATCCTCTGCATCAAAAATTACATTGACATACAATGTGCTATAGGTTAATTATTTAACGTGACCTATAATTATTAATGACCCGATTAGGTGGCCGCGTGGTCTATCGCGCTAATCTCGAGTTAGATTAAACTGCCGAAGACGGGGAGATCGGGATTCAATCCCGGTCGGATGCACTGAGCGTGGTATTTCCTAAATGTTTTTCCACTATCACTACACGCATGTGCGGGTGCATTTCCTCTAAATCCCTAATCCATTAGTGTAATTAGTACATAGGCGTATAAACTGAACCGGTAGTAAGACGCGGTGCTAAATAAAATGATTAATGGGCAAAAGAAAAAATCAACGCGGCTATAAAGCTCATGACGTAATTAAAATGTGTCACTGCTATTCATAAGTTTAATTAAACTTATTTTTTGTCTGCAAATATGAAAACCCGTGTTCAATATTTGTCAGAATAATATGAATGGCTGTATAAATATTATTCTATTAAAAACTTGTAAATTGTATTATTTTAACTCCTTCGTCTCTCAGTCTATCTACCCTTTTCTCATTCCATCAACACACTACTCTACTCACACCCTGCAGCGGTAAAACCTCGGGAACAATCACTCGCACACCTACGGTCCAGTTTTCATAAAGGCCTTTTAAAAATTAAACACATATTTTTGGGCCAAATCTATATCAAAAGTGACAGCTGCCCATCACACAAGACTTGACGTATGAATGTGTGAAAGTATATCTAGTAGTATTTCTAGCCGTGAGATAAGGTTATTCCTATGAACATTCAAGTGTAGCTAGGCGGTGCTCTCCATGTCAACTAACGCCCTTCTCATGTTCCTCCCGACCAGGGGGTTCGGGGGGTGAGGGTAAGTACGCCGCGTTTCGCATTCATAGCACGGCACTTTTAAGATCGCGTGCAGCACAGAGGTCACCTGACAATTTTCTGGTGTTTAAGAGTGAGCGGGACCAAGTATGAGAAGGAGGGAGGGGAGGTCCTTACACACCACGAAGGGTTGGACGTGTAGAAATTATAAATTATTCTGACATATTAGAGTCAAGGCTTTTTTTTATCTTTGTTCTTCAAACTGTTCTAGAATCGACTCGGTGTTATTTTGTGCACCGTGTCTTATTAGCTATCCGAATATACGGATTAGCAACGCCAACAAGGTTGGTACGAGGAAGGTAGAATTTAAAGTAAATGTACCGGCATTTGCATGGAAGTAGAGTAGGACACCAGACTGGATTAGAAACTCCAACCTTTTCACCCCCAACAATCCAATCTATTGCGAGAGTGGCGACTTAAAACTGTGCGACAAACAATGCGAGTCGGGTTTTCACCTTAGTCTGCTTTTTTAGCCTTCTAAAAGGTTCTTGCAATGACGATTATAAGTATGACAAGCCCAATCTGTAAGAGAATATTGTAATAGCCACAAGCCAACTTTCATATGTAAGGGCAGTAGGGCATTATTTTTATTATCTGACACCTAGAAAAGATAATAGTACTACTTTCACGACGTCAAGTCAAATTACCCGCCGATATCACTTTTGATAACTATCAATAACAAATAAAAACACTAATAAAATAACAAAATTGATTCCATTTTGGACGCAAAAAAGTGTGTATTTTATTTTTTAAAAGTTCCTTCCTGCGAATATTCGACAAAAGATAAAAATAATGATCCACCCTCTCAAGATTGATAAAGAGTGCCTTTGAAATACAGCCGACCTCCAGGATTGCTAATGAGGTTTTGCGCCGTGTAAGTCTTTACTCATAACAGAGGTCGTTAGCGTACATACCCTCCAGTTGAGATTTTCCGGTTCGAATACCGCCCTGGGAATTTAAGTGGTGTATCTTATACAATTTGGTATGCATCGCATGTCAGGCGCGAGAAAACAAAGTTTACAAGCTAAGTAGGTCTGTAACCTGGTCGGTTAAGGGTGTTCAACACCATGGCGATTTATAAATACACCCAATAAGAATCCTCTGTTGATAGCTCTCACATTCTCTTTATCTTTCTTTCTGCCCTCGTTCTGTTCTTTATGGATTTTTATTTTTGTATTTTAAAGTCCATTTTCTTGCCAGTTTAACTCAGAGTTCTTTGACGTTAATGTAAATTCATTAGTTAATAACATAAAGAGTTCATGTTAGAGCGTGAACAAAGGCGGTATGCGACGTGTATTACAACACATTTGAAAAACAAATCGCACTAGTTTAAAGAAAACGTGTCATAAATAATGTTGAGGAAATGCACCACCGTAAAACTAAGAGGAGAATGGAAAGCCGTTAAAAGCCATGCAATTTTTTTGAAAAAGTTGTTTCTGATATTACTTTTTTTTTTTTTTTCACGAACCAGCCAAAATGTATTTGTGTTGCTTAAAAAGTTCAAAAAACATTTTGAATTATTATTCAAGAAGATGTGGTGAAAAGCGTGTTCCAATTGTTATGGAAAACCAAGAAACTCCCTTAAAATATTCATAAACGGGATTTATGGGACACGTTAAAAAACTAATTCACAAATGCCTGCCATAGTCATTATTTGGATAGCAACTTTGGTTATGACTGATAGTGGTAAACAAAAAAATCTCAACGTCCTTCGATAGTACTTATTAAAAAAAAGACAATGATATCAACAATAAAACTAATCACGTTAATTTAAGCTTAATGAGACGTCTTGTTTGAACACATTTAATACAAACACCTATGTTCGTTTTGCCATTTGCCGCCCGTAGTTGACAGAGAAGCAAGGTTTTCAGACACCTCTCAAGTGCAGAGAAAGTAGTTTCTCATGTGTCATTTTTAGTATGTTTTTTCTATATCCTCTCTCTCATAGCTAGTACAAGTGTATTTATTCTGAACTACCCTGTTCATTCATATTTTTTAGAGTTTCTATTTTGAGTCCTTGAGTTAAATTTCGAGTGCGAGTGCGAGTGCACAGTCCAATTTCCACGAGAACAATCTTTTAGAAAATACAATTATTTTGTTTTGCGGCCAACCTTGATAACAATTTACCAAATTATTAGTATCATTTTATAGGTTGGGAAAATAGATATTAAAAATGACAGCTGCAGATCACATGACTTGACGTATTAATACGTGAATGTAGACCTAGTAGTTTTCTTGATGTCAAATAAGGCTCTTTCTATGAAAATTGGATTTAAATTTTCTTGTTTAAATGATTATATTAACACAAGACTTACAAACTAAATTAAGTCTAGAAAATACATAACACCCAGTCCCCCGACCGTCAATTCATCAACGTGAAAAGTTAAACCCTAACTTCAGGCCAATAATAAATGTTTGGGCTGCACCAGAGACAGAAAGAAGCGTTACCGACCGAGATAAAGGTGTCGGGCATCCAGAATGATCTCAAAAATGATGGAAAGAGCATATCTTTCAATTTTCTCCGCCGGTAATTGTGAGTTTCGCCGACGGCTCAGGTCGGATCGATGACTCGTTAGCGGGCGGGCGGTTTATGGGCAGTGGCGGGACTCCTCAGAGCGGAAACACACGCTCCGCCGGATACGAGATAGGAACGCCGCTCCATATACACACATACACACACACACGTGCGCGCGCTGACTCACGACGGCAATTAATACCACCCCCGACACGTGGCTACACACTACCTACCCTCTCCCGACTAAGAGGTAAATATTTCGGCACCTTTCCATAATTTACTTTTGTTTCTAATTAGTACGCTCTCAGTATTTGCTACTATCAAAGCATGAAATATCCAAAACAAGGGGACGATAAGGACGGGTTTTTCAATAAGGGTTGCAGGTTTGCAGTAGTGTACAGTTTCATGTTATAAATGTTCGCCAGATTAAGTTTGTGTTTACCACAGATCTTCTATGTATTTTATTAAGTCTGTTTGGAAGTATATTTTTAGATCCTGTTAATTAGCAACTTTTGAGAGTTAAATCAATTTTAAAAACTTGTATTCAGAGGATTGAAAAGGAGATAGTCTAGATTGTACACTGTATCCAGGTCACATGACTAACATATCCCTAGTCCCAACTGTACTTTGTCTCCGGTCGAACCTCCTAGTCCCGACTGTACTTTGTCTCCGGTCGAACCTCCTAGTCCCGACTGTACTTTGTCTCCGGTCGAGCCTCCTAGTCCCAACTGTACT
>JBCFYV010006447.1:0-26777 GCA_039000515.1 Timema cristinae
CCCTGGAAGATACGCCTCCCAAAAAGCAATTTTGATCTTGCCAAGTTCCCTAATGCGACCACCCCAAACTTTGTATATGAGAGGACCTTTAATGAGCTCCTCCTCACTCGCTTTCACGGATTCAAGAGCATCTACACTAATGGTTCTATATCCGGAGCCTCTATGGAATGTGCTTTTGTTGTGGAAGGATCCAATTTTAAATTTGGTTTACCTGAATAACCCATTATTTTTACGGCTGAATTGTATGCCATTTTTAAATCTCTGTGTTTTGTATACCGAAATAGTCACCATTCTGTTCTCATCTGCGCGGATTCCATGACGGCTCTTTTGGCATTGTCCACTTTCTACTCCTGGATTCCCTCGTGCAGATGATACATGAACAAATTTAAAAATTCGATCATTAACCACCCGGCTCGCCTTTTGCTGGATTCCTGGTCACGCTGGTCTTTCACGAAATGAACTGGCGGACCAGGCAGCCAAGGAGGCTGCACGTCTCCCTCCTGAGGCGAGTCTGGGTGTCATGTTTTTAGATCTAAAGGGTTATGTTCGGCGTGGAGTCTTACGCACCTGGCACGAGCAGTGGGTCTCGCTCGACCCCTTCTCAGAACAAGCCGCGGTCAATCAGATATGGTATGTCGCTGTGGTCTTCTTCTATACGAAAGTCTAGAAGAAAGGAGGTAATCGTGACGAGACTTCGCGTCGGGCATACATTTCTAACCCACGGATTTTTATTAAGAGGGGATCCACCTCCAGTGTGCGAATTTTGCGATGCTCCCCTTAGTTTGTACCACATTTTGGTAGAGAGTTGCAAGTATGCCCCTATTCGCCTGGCCCTTGATTTTAAAGGTGACATTGGTTTATAATTACGCGACAGCGCTGAAGGAGTTATTTTTTTTCTCCATTTTATACACCAGGTGAATCTTTTTAGTGCCATTTGAGTCACTTTTTATAAAGTGACTCATCTGGATTTATCTCATATTTAGACCTTTTTAAAATTTTAGTATACTTTAATGTGTTGTTTTGTCTTTTTAACCATTTTAGTACACTTTAACATGTTTTTTAACAAGTTAGTTTTGTCTTTTTAACTAATATGTTGTTTTTTAATATTTTCGTTTTGTCTTTTTATTGGCGTGATACTCCTGTGGTTTTTTCTTTAGCAGGTGTTTCACTCAATTTTTACTGTGAGCCCATTTGAGTACCCCTATGAAGTGTCCCAAATGTTTTTTCCCCTCATATTGAGATCTATTCTTTTTATTGTATTGTTACATTGTGTCCTCGCCTTTCTATAGAAACAGGTTAATATTTTACTCTCTCCTATGGAGATTTTACTATGTATGTATATTATTTTAAGGCCCTAATGACCTCAGTGTGTCGTTGGGCTCTAAACACCAATAATAATAATAATAATAATAATAATAATAATAATAATACACCCTAATAATAATTAACTCGAAGTAAATGAGATGTACTTGTCAGCCTAATGAAACCTAACTATTATTACATTATTATTATTATTATTATTATTATTATTATTGTTTAACGGCCCATCGATACATCTAGGTCATTAGGGCCTTGAAATATATTAAAAACATAATAAAATCCCCATAGGGGAAAGAGATAAAACATTCACCATCTGAGACACTCCATAAGAGTGCTCAGATGGACTCTTGGTATAAATTAAGTGATACACCTGCTAAAAAAAAACCACAAGTGTATCACTCCAATAAAAAGACAAAACAAACATATTAAAATATAACACGTTAAAATACAAAACATGTTAAAATGATAATACGTTAAAAAGACAAAACAACATGTTAAATTGTAATAAAACTGTTAAAAAGATCTCAATATGAAATAATATCCAAAAGAGCCACTTTATAAAAGTGACTCAAATGGCATTAAAAAGATCCGCCTGGCGTATAAAACGGAGTAAACAAATAACTCCATCCGCACTATCGCGTAATAAAAAACGTAAGTCACCTTTAAAATCAAGAGCCAGACGGATAGGGGCTAGTTTGCGACACTCCACCAAAATGTGATGCACACTAAGGGAGTATCACAAAACTCACACACTGGAGGTGGATCCCCTCTTAGTAAAAAACTATGGGTCAATGAAGTATGCCCAACGCGGAGTCTTGTCACGATGACCTACTCTCTTCTAGACTTTCGTATAGAAGATGGCCATCGCGACACACCGTCCCTGATGGACCGCAGCTTATTCTGAGCAGGGGTCGAGACCCACTGCTCGTGCCAGGTGCGTAACACTCCACGCCGAACATAACCCTTTAGATCTAAAAACATGACACCCACACTCGCCTCCGGAGGCAGGCGTGCTGCCTCCTTGGCTGCCTGGTCCGCCAGTTCATTTCCTGGAAGACCAGCGTGACCAGGAATCCAGCAAAAGGCGATCCGGGTGCTTAATGAATCAATTTTTAAAATTTGCTCATGTATCATCTGCACGAGGGGATTCCAGGAGTAGAGAGTGGACAATGCCAACAGAGCACTCATGGAATCCGTGCAGATGAGAACAGAACGGTGACTACTTCGGTATACAAAACACAAAGATTTAAAAATGGCATATAATTCAGCCGTAAAAACACTGGTTTCTTTAGGTAAACCAAATTTAAAATTGGATCCTTCCACAACAAAAGCACATCCCACGGAGGCTCCAGATTTAGAGCCATCAGAGTAGATGCGTTTAAATCCGTGAAAGCGAGTGGAGAGGAGCTCATTAAAGGTCCTTTCATATACAAAGTTTGGGGTGGTCGCTTTAGGGAACTTGGCAAGATCAAAATGGCATTTCGGAGGGCGTATCTTCCAGGGAGAAACTCGACCTGGTGATGTAGGGATAGCCTTTGGCAGGACAATCCCACACGTGTCGAAAACCGATAGCATCCGGATCCCAACCGGCCTTGTACTACGACATTTGGTTTCATACAAGACACGGTTAGGGGATGAAACACAGGGCGGTAAGCAACATTATTTGGCGTGCAATGAAGTTTCGACACGTAAGATTCCAGGAGATAAGACCGCCGGTAAGAAAGAGAGGGCTCACCGGCGTCGGTACAGATGCTGACGACTGGACTGGTACGAAAAGCACCAGTAGCCAGTCGAATGCCAGCATGGTGGACGCTATCGAGCATCTTTAACGCCGAGGGTCTAGCGGAACCATATATAAAACTGCCGTAATCAAGTTTTGATCTCACCAAGGCTCTATAAAGGCGCATCAAGGTTTCCCTATCAGCACCCCAAGAGCGACCACTCACAACTTTAAGTAAATTCAAAGCTTTAACACACCTCGCTTTCAGGTCTTTGATGTGGGGGATCCAAGTTAGTTTAAAATCGAATAAAAGTCCCAGGAACCTTACGGTCTCGGAGACAGGTAAAACAACATGGTTCATTAAAATATTGGGGGCAGGCTGTATTCCGCGTAATCTATGGAAGTGGACGACAGTCGTCTTGGCCGCAGAGAATCGAAAGCCATTACGAGATGCCCACAACCATAGATTGTTTACAGCGAGTTGTATCTGTCGTTCAGCCCTGTGGAGACTTGATGAACTGCAATAAATTGCGTAGTCATCCACAAAAAGGCATGAACGAACAGGTAAGCGCACGTTGTCTACAATGCTATTTATCGCAATAGCGAACAACGTGCAGCTCAAAGGACTGCCCTGGGGCACCCCATTTTCTTGAATAAAATCATCGGATAAGGTGTTGTTTAACCTTACCCGGAAGTGTCTATCTGACATAAAATAAGCTTAAAAAAAGGGAGGCTCCCCCGGAACCCCCAATTAAAAAGGTTTTTTAAGATGCCGTAACGCCATGTAGTATCGTACGCCTTCTCCAAATCAAAGAAAACAGCCAAAATATGCTGTTTATGGAGAAAGGCGTCACGAACAGCAGTCTCAATACGGACGAGATGATCAACCGTGGATCTGTTATGGCGAAAACCACATTGAATATTGGATAGCAGATTGCGGGATTCTAAACACCAAATAAGTCGTTTATTTATCATTTTTTATAATATTTTGCATACACAGCTAGTTAAGGCTATCGGTCTATAACTAGTTGGGTCTAATTTTTCCTTGCCACTTTTATATATTGGGATAACGGTTGCTTGCCTCCACAGTGTTGGGAATTGACGAGATTCCCAAACACAATTGTAGAGGTCTAAGAGGAACGTCCGTCCAGCAGGGGACAGTTGGCGCAACATTTCATAATGGATATCATCCGGGCCAGAAGTTGTATTGCCCGCCTGGAACAGGGCATAAGTAAGTTCCTCTTTAGTAAAGGGGGAGTTATAATCCTCCCCCCGACTTTGGCCAAAATCAATAGTAAGGCGCTCGATGCTGCGCTGATGCACCACGAACTCGTTAGAGTAGCTCGCAGTGCTAGAAATAGAGGCGAACATCGAGCCTAATATATTGACGACCTCCACAGGGGAGGAGACAAGCGAACCGTTAGACATGAGGGCAGGTACACTATTAATTGAATTTTTGCTACTACTTAATTTACGAATATTGTCCCAAACTTTAATTGTGGGAGTGGTAATTGTAAGGGTTGAAATAAACTGTCTCCAAGACTCTCTTCTGCTTTCTCGAATAACACAGGCGAGCTCGAACGCGTAGAATTCGGAATGACTCCAGATTCTCTTTAGTGGGGCGTCGATGGAATAGACGTAGGGCTCTTCGACGGTCAGAAATAGCCAGGCGACACTCCTCGTTCCACCAAGGAACAGGATGGTGGCGCGGATTTGGCGAGGATTTAGGGATGGAAGCCCTCGCCGCCGCGATGACCGTCGAAGTAAAATGCCCAGCCTTACCATCGACGTCAGGATGTCGGGATTCACTAAATACGGCGAGCTCGCGGAATCTATCCCAGTCAGCACGTTTTAGCACCCATTGGGGTATTCGCCCCGTACTGGGAGGATCTTTAAGAGGTGTAAGCAGAATTGGATAATGATCACTGCCACATAGGTCCGAGTGGACCTCCCAAAGGAAGTGAGCAGCGATCCCGGGACTACATAAGGTTACGTCGATGGCAGAGGATACACCATTAAAGGTAGAGAAGTGTGTCTGGGTCCCGGTGTTCATTAACACCAGGTTTCCCGAGACAAGAATATCCTCTACCATCCTCCCACGGGCGTCTGTAAAATTAGACCCCCACACCAGGTTATGCGCGTTAAAATCCCCCAAGATGATATAGGGGGCGGGAAGTTGTATAAAGAGGTCCTCTAGAGTCCTCTTAGGAACACGCTCACCCGGTGGGAGGTAAATGCAGCATACGGTTACCTCCAAAGGGAGGGAGACTCTGACAGCAATCACTTGGAGATCAGAAACAATATTTATAAACTTATGATATATAGTGCTTCGTACGAATATAGCCACACCTCCGCTAGCCCGATCAAAGAAAGGCTTGTCGGTACGATACAGATCGTACCTACGGAGCATCGGGTTGTCATTTGGGCGGAAGTGGGTCTCCTGCAAACACAAGATGGAAGGATGCAGGGAAGAAATTTGTTGTTTAATTTCCTCTATACGAGCATAGAAACCCCTACAATTCCATTGTAGTAGCGTCATACTTAATTTAATATATATTTAGTTATCCTCGCAATCCATGTCACTATCCTTTAATAATAAAAATTGGTTGAGGGCCTTTTTAGGCCGTCTTGCCTTTCCCAATCTCTCCTGGACCTCCCGCTTAAGGAGAGGCTTCGTTTTATTTTGGAGAGACTGTGTAGTCGGATCCTTGCGCGAAGGCTTTGTTAAGGCCTTTGACGCTTTTTTAATATTTATTTCGGCGGTCACTTGCTGGTCCTTCTTTTAAGGCACCAGTGGGACTCGCCTTTGCGGCCTCACCTGTTCCGCAACTCGTCCCCACCTCCGGAAGCACAGAGGTGGGTGTGAGAGGCTCAACAACGGCCGCCCTTGATTTAGTACCCCGAGGTGGGCTCGGGGGGGTTCCTCGAGGAGGTCTCCTCGGTGGAATAGGTCGGGGAGACGACCGTTGTGGCGGTTTGGCCTCCTTTAAAAATTTAGGCGCCACAGAAGTTGGCGCGGGATCAACATAAGTGTCTCGAGAAGAGACCAATGGCACTGGTCGCGTTGGCTCCTTAGCAAGATTAACTGCGCAATGGCAGTTGGGACAGTTTATATTTTGACTGACAATCCGGCTATATGAAGTTTGAAATACCGGAGCTTGACTTGATACGTATTCCTTGCGTGCCTGGGCATATGAGATCTTCTTCTCAGATTGTATCTCCAGGACTTTCTTCTCTACCTTCCATTTAGGACAGGCCCGAGACCAGGCGGAATGCGGACCCTTGCAGTTGACGCAGTATTTAGGAGACTCGCATGGTGTTTCATGAGCCTCCTGTCCACAATCCGCACAGGTTGGCTTACCACGGCATCGCAGCTTCGTATGCCCAAATTCCTGGCACTGAAAACAGCGCCGAGGGTTAGGGACATACGGCCGGACCCTGAGCACGTGGAAGCCTGCTCGGACCTCCTTCGGAAGGGTAGGAGTCGCAAATGTTAGGATATACGTATCCGTCTTCTTTTCTTGTCCATTCTTTTTTGTGACAATACGGTACACTTCGGTGACATGCTGGGGGGAAAGCTCCTCACAGATCTCCTCAATGCTTACGCAGTCGAGGTCATAACAAGTGACCACTCCCTTGCAAACATTGAGGAACCTGTGGGGCTCCACCTTCACCTGTATATTTGCCGTATTACTCAACGGTATTTCGGAGATCGCCATAATATTTGAGGATTGTGTGTCGGTCATAGTCTGAATCATAATGGTGCCATCACGCAGTTTCCTTATTAAAACGTCAGTTTTTTGCTGCTCCATTTATCACTCTTTCGAGGATAAATGGGCTGACACGTTTCAGATCTAAACTTTCTTCAACTCGAGACATCACCAGGAAGCGGGGCTGGGGCCTCACCACTTCCTGGCTTTTTATCAAGACAGGGCTGGACGGCCTTAACCCGTTTCCGCCTCTTATCATTAATACGACCCTGTGAGGGGCCGGGCAGTGAGATGCCAGCGGAACTTGGCAGTACGGTGCCAGCGGACAGTAAGGTGTCAGCTGTGACAATTAACTCATTCATGAGTGGGAGGACAACCTGCAAAAGTACTCGGATCGTAGAACCAGGTTGATCCCAGTTGGTTCTACCACATAGGGCCCTGTTAACTCTTCCGACGAGAGGCTCCATACGACGCTAGACATGACAACCTTCATATGGAGCATCGCCGGAAGAGAGGTCACCGCAGCAAGTGTATGCAGGAAAGTGCTAATTTTACGTCCGGGACCCTCATGAACGCAACCGGTCTTTTCTCAAGGTAGGGTACCCGGTTGTCATCCCTAAGGCCCTTCTACCAAGATATTACAACCGGCGCACTTTCATTCGGGAGCTCAAGGCAGTGGTATCCAATAATAAACAGAGAAGAGCCGGGTTAGTTGCCAAGGTCGTCAACGGAAAGGCCAAAGGCCTCTGTGCAGGATGAACGGTGGGGGAAAGGAAGAAAAAGGTAAGGATAGATAAAGCGAAGGGGGAAGAGTGAAAAAAAGGTGGAAAGTGAAGGAAGAAGAAAATGATGTGAAAGGAAAGATATAGGATAGATTTGTCCCACACGAGGTACATCCTTCACAGAATCCTCCCCTTTTAGTCGCTTCTTACGACAAGCAGGGGTTACTGCGGGACTATTCTAAACCCCGTCCCGCAGGGGGGAACTATTATTACAACAAAAGTAAATAGTAATACTGCATAACCTCGAAGAGGCTATGAATTTTAATTTGTCTATCACTTATTAACAAAAGGATATATCTTTTTTTTAGTTTGGCGATATTTATACATAAATATAACATACAAAATGAAGAAAATAAAATTTTATTCAAAAAAATACACAACTTAACCTTAACGTACGTTGTGTTGAATGTTGGACCATGGGAACTTTCGAGTCCCATTCGTATTTTGTTAAATATTTTGATAATTATTGTAAATATAATTCAATTGATTATATACAATAGCAAAATGTAACATTAGCATTTCTAGCTAATGTTACATTACTACTATCCGCCCCAAATAAGCAATACATATAGACATTCTGCAATATCAAAGATTCACAACAAGGGGAATATACGGTCAACGGATTTTTGTAATTTTTAATACTTATAGTACAGAAAGGACTAGACCCAAATAACAAATACCCAAAACCATAGGGCCAGATATCCAGAAGTTTTCGAAAAAATAAATTTTGAAAAATGTAGAAACATTACGAGCGAGGGATATACGCTAAAGTTAAGACAATCGACAACAAGTCTCGTGGCTCCCCGGATAGCGCACGAGTCTAGTATCTCGTGGATCGAATCCTACAGACTTTTTTTTGTTTGCTTTTTTTGTTGTTGTTTTTTTATCCTCCATCTCTTTTAACGCCGATACCCACATCACTTACATGAGAATGTTTATAATGAATGAACATTTTTGTACAAAAATGTAATGTAAGAAATCTGTTTATTTTATATTTTTCCTTAATTCTAACAAACTTACAGTAAAAAAATAATGGTTACATATATGGTATTCATTCTTTTTTATTACATTATAGTTTTTCTTACAATCACGTAACCTTTTACTCTTGCTCCAAAGTTTCACAGGAGCCCGGATGATATTTGTCGTAAAAGCAAGGAAAGCAAAACGTTTTACGGCACCTCGCACACTGTATGAAGGATGAATTTTTGCAACTACATTTTTCAAAATCTCCATCGGAAAACAAACTTCGTTCACGTTCATAAAAATGTCCTTATCGTCAATGATTATACTTGCATGCCATGCGTACCGGATCATGTTGCCAAAGATTGGGGAAGACAGCTGGTGATGTACGATGGAATGAATTTTCAAGCAATCCTCTCTAGAGTTAATTTCGCGTTCCCGTTCCAGTAAGTAGGCGCAGTTCTGCAAACGCTTTATAAAATTTTTCACCTGCCGAAAGAAATATACATCGCACGGCTGGACCAACGGGGTGCACTTTGGAGGGATAATCTTTACAGTGCACGTCGGCAGACGAGCTTCATCTTTTAAAATTTAATCATACATCGCAGTATTTGTCTTTCCTCCCCAAGAATCAATAAGTAAGAGAAACTTTTCCTCTCTGACGTACGGCTTTAATAAGCCTACTAAAAAATCCGTGTAGAGCTTTGTTGTCAACTTTCCGGAATTTGATGAGGTGACGACGACGTTTTTATATTTTTGAAGATGCTCATCTACTGTTTTTTGTACCCTGGGGCCGAATGAATCGGTTGTCTCTTGTAGGCATACGAACACAAGGGGCAATAATTTGCCAGATAAAGTGACTGCGTATTCCGCCGTATATTAATGCGTCACCTTATTCATATTCTTTCTCTTCACAAGAACTACCTTTGATCCCTGGGTCGCAAGAGTTCTATTAAAGGTAGACTGATATTGGCAGCCTGAAAAATATTCATAAAACATAAACACGATATTAATTTCACAAAACGTTATATTTAACAATAAAATATATTGATCATGAAGCATGAGGTTTTTTTAATACCTGTTTGGTCTGTATTAATTACGAAATCGCGGTCGAAATTGGGTATCAGGTGACGAATTTGGATTCTGAAGTTTTCGGCGGCAGCCAACGTTTCTTCTATCTTTGTGGTTTCTCGTTCTATTACGAATTTGGTAATTTTTTGTTATTGTATTCTATGCGTCCTTTTGAATTTCGCAACCCACGGCTCGGAGGCTTTGATGTCGAAGTCTTTAAATTGACTTGCAGCAGCTAAAGCCCACTGCTGAAAGTTGCGGGTAGTGACTTGCTGGTGGTTTTCCCGAGCTTCTGTGAAGCGATCGTATGTCCAAGAATCAACGACCGCATATTTGTCAAACAGTGTTCCACCCTTCTTGATGTGCTGTTCCCATTTTGCCAAATCCTCGTAACGTTTTAAGCGATGGCACCCTTTGCTCTGCAGACTTTTGAGGTTCCAGCCTGGGTGAGCTTTGGCAATGTTAACAGCTTTTATTTTATAGTCCAGTGAAATATATTCATTCGACCTTTTTGTTTTTTTCTCTTCCGGTTCGTAATCTTCGTCGTCAGAATTATTGTCACGTGGAATTTCTTGATAAGCATTTTCCTCGTCGATTTCATCAAACATAATCAATTCATCGTCCGTTATAAACTTCTTCTCATATTGTGTTTGTATAGTAAATTCATAAATGTATTCTGCCAGCAGCATTGCTTCATCATTAATTTGCCCTGAAAATTGTGCTGCCGTGAGATTATTTCGCTCAAGGAGGTGCTGGTAATACAGAAAGGAATCTTTCATGCGTAATTTTGTAGATTCACTACACAGACTATCTTCTGCAACGTCTTCTTCTTCTTGTACCGTCGAAGGGCCAGGCACATCAACCGATTCGATATTTGACATTGAAATTCTTTTTCATACACTAATGTTTATAAATACGTCTTACTGATCGAAGAGCTCACGAGTGAATGCTAGTTTGTACATCCGTCCGTTTCACGACACGTCCTCTTCCCCCTCTGGCCGTATACGGCTAGAAATCCTACCCCCCCCCCCCCCGCCCCAGAGGGGGGAAGGATTCGCAAAAATCTTTTGTGGAATAGCAGCTGCTTCGCGTAGGTACTTGATTCTAGGAAATGGTCAGCCGACCCGAGCCACAGAAACTCAACGGCACGAAGGGGAAAGGAGAGGTAAGCTGGGGATAATATACCTGCGTTTCTAATTGTGAGAAACTTGAAATATCTATTAATTAGCATATAAATTTGACGAATTTTTCATGTAAGTCATGTGGGTATAGGCGTTAAAAGAGTCGAGAAAAAAATCATCATTAGGACTCGAACCAGTGATCTACGGGATACTAGACTCGTGCGCTATCCGGGGAGCCATGAGACTTGTTGTCGATTGTCTTAACTTTAGCGTATATCTCTCGCTCGTAATGTTTCTACATTTTTCGAAAACTTCTGGATATCTGGCCCTATGGTTTTGGGTATTTGTTATTTGGGTCTAGACCTTTCTGTACTATAAATATTAAAAATTACAAAAATCCGTTGACCGTATATTCCCCTTGTAAAATGTGCTTTACTCACCCTATAGTCTCGGCCAACAACCATCACACGACTGGTGCACATCAAATAATTCAAAAAAGAAAACAGACGTGCTTTGGAAAAGCGGGTCAACGAGTCATCGTGTAGCGTGTCAAACAGTTGATTGGACAGCTACAAGTAAAAATTAATATTTTTTATAATTTACGCAAGAAAGGAACTCTCGTAACATATTTAATTTAATCTACCTCGAAGTTTATTTTCACTGACTTGATGCAACCTACTAATATTACGTGTCTTCCTACATGCAAACACGTGGTTGGTCAGAAAATATTGTATTTTGATAATTACTATACTAAAATATCTAAGAAGAGGATTAATATTATTGGATTCACGAATAAAATACGTTAACGCATACCCTTTGCTATTGGATGATGTCAGATAGAGTTACGTACGCTGGCCATGCCGTCTACAAGAAAAATATAATAAAGTACATCTATATCATTAAAATAATAACGGATCCTAAATACCATAATTAAAACAGATATATTTCAATATAATATGCTTTGATGAGTACTCACTCTTTCAAGATGTCGATAGATACCAGTTTCTCACATGTGAAGCACAAAATACCCAGTAATGGTCGCCACACGTGCTATCAATAACCAGGTCTGTGAAGAGAAGAACTGGATTCGAGCATCGACACAGTGACCTACATATTAGCGACCCTGGCGGTCAGTCGAGGAAACTTTCCTCCATTCTTCCCCGCTAGTGGCTTTCTCTTCTGATTCTCTCTTTCTCCCCGCCTTCGTTCTTCCTTATCCTTCTCTATATCTCTGAATTTATCACTCCCTCTACTTTATCTTTTTTGTACCAGATTGTCAGTATTAAGGGCATTCTCAGAATGTCTCGACACAGAACAATCTACAGCACCAAGAGTCGAAGGAGGATACGCTCCACCGTCCATAACGAAGAGGAGACACAGCCATGAAGTCTGGGTCGTTGGATCCAATACCATAGCTGCATCCAAGGAGAATGGGTCGTCAGATCCAGCTCAGCGCTAACAAGGACGTCGCGTCTAGGGTATTTATGTATCCAGCCGTCGTCATCAAGTACCTAGGACTTGGAGTCTAGTTTTGCTAGACCATGTGTAACTGAATTTAATTTAATAATTTTCAGGTAGCCTATTTTGTTTATAAAAAATGTCATATGGATTTCAGATTTAATTAATGTTTGATTAGCTTCAAGATAGAAGTTTTTTTTCTCTGTAAACAGTGTGTCCCCCCCTGCGGGACGGGGTTTAGAATAGTCCCGCAGTAACCCCTGCTTGTCGTAAGAAGCGACTAAAAGGGGAGGTTTCTGTGCAGGACGTACTTCGTGTGGGACAAACCTATCCTATATCTTTCCTTTCACATCATTTTCTTCTTCTTTCACTCTCCCCCTTTTTTTCACTCTTCCCCCTTCGCTTTATCTACCCTTACCTTTTTCTTCCTTTCCCCCACCGTTCATCCTGCACAGAGGCCTTTGGCCTTTCCGTTGACGACCTTGGCAACTAACCCGGCTCTTCTCTGTTTATTATTGGATACCACTGCCTTGAGCTCCCGAATGAAAGTGCGCTGGTTGTAATATCTTGGTAGAAGGGCCTTAGGGATGACAACCGGGTACCCTACCTTGAGAAAAGACTGGTTGCGTTCATGAGGGTCCCGGACGTAAAATTAGCACTTTCCTGCATACACTTGCTGCGGTGACCTCCCTTCCGGCGATGCTCCATATGAAGGTTGTCATGTCTAGCGTCTTATGGAGCCTCTCGTCGGAAGAGTTAACAGGGCCCTATGTGGTAGAACCAACTGGGATCAACCTGGGTCTACGATCCGAGTACTTTTGTAGGTTGTCCTCCCACTCATGATTGAGTCCCTTGTCACAGCTGACACCTTACTGTCCGCTGGCACCGTACTGCCAAGTTCTGCTGGCATCTTACTGCCCGGCCCCTCACAGGGCCGTATTAATGATAAGAGGCGGAAACGGGTAAGGCCGTCCAGCCCTGTTTTGATGAAAAGCCAGGAAGTGGTGAGGCCCAGCCCCGCTTCCTGGTGATGTCTCGAGTGGATGAAAGTGAAGATCTGAAACGTGTCAGCCCATTTATCCTCGAAAGAGTGATAAATGGAGCAGCAAAATCTGACGTTTTTAATAAGGAAACTGCGCGATGGCACCATCATGATTCAGACTATGACCGACACACAATCCTCAAATATTATGGCGATCTCTGAAATACCGTTGAGCAATACGACTCATATACCGGTGAAGGTGGAGCCCCACAGGTTCCTCAATGTTTGCAAGGGAGTGGTCACTTGTTATGACCTCGACTGCGTAGGCATTGAGGAGATCTGTGAGGAGCTTTCCCCCCAGCATGTCACCGAAGTGTACCGTATTGTCACAAAAAAGAATGGACAAGAAAAGAAGACGGATACGTATATCCTCACATTTGCGACTCCTACCCTTCCGAAGGAGGTCCGAGCAGGCTTCCACGTGCTCAGGGTCCGGCCGTATGTCCCTAACCCTCGGCGCTGTTTCAGTGCCAGGAATTTGGGCATACGAAGCTGCGATGCCGTGGTAAGCCAACCTGTGCGGATGTGGGACAGGAGGCTCACGAAACACCATGCGAGTCTCCTAAATACTGCGTCAACTGCAAGGGTCCGCATTCCGCCTGGTCTCGGGCCTGTCCAAAATGGAAGGTAGAGAAGAAAGTCCTGGAGATACAATCTGAAAAGAAGATCTCATATGCCCAGGCACGCAAGGAATACGTATCAAGTCAAGCTCCGGTATTTCAAACTTCATATAGCCGGATTGTCAGTCAAAATATAAACTGTCCCAACTGCCATTGCGCAGTTAATATTGCTAAGGAGCCAACGCGCCCTATGCCATTGGTCTCTTCTCGAGACATTTATATTGATTCCGCGCCAACTTCTGTGGTGACTAAATTTTTAAAGGAGGCCAAACCGCCACAACGATCGTCTCCCCCACCTATACCACCGAGGAGACCTCCTCGAGGAACTCCCCCGAGCCCGCCTCGGGGAACACCCCCGAGCCCGCCTCGGGGCATTAAAACAAGGGCGGCCGTTGTTGAGCCTCTCACACCCACCTCTGGGCTTCCGGAGGTAGGGACGAGTTGCGGAACAGGTGAGGCCGCTAAGGCGAGTCCCACTGGTGCCTTGAAGAAGGACCAGCGAGAGAACGCCGAAAATTTTTTTATTAAAAAAGCGTCGAAGGCCTTAAAGCCTTCGAACAAGGATCCGGCTACCCAGTCTCTCCAAGATAAGCCGAAGCCTCTCCTGAAGCGAGAGGTACAGGAGAGACTGGGAAAGGCAAGAGGGCCTAAAAAGGGCCTCAACAAATTTTTATTCTTAAAGGATAGTGAAATGGATTGCGAGGATAACTAAATTTCATACTAATAACTTATGTCGCTACTACAATGGAATTGTAGGGGTTTCTATGCTCGTGTAGAGGAAATCAAACTAATAATTTCTTCCCTGCATCCTTCCATCTTGTGCTTGCAGGAGACCCACTTCCGCCCAACTGACAACCCGATGCTTCGTGGGTACGATGTGTATCGTACCGACAAGCCTTTCTTGATCGGGCTGGCGGAGGTGGGCTATATTCGCACGAAGTACTATATATCATAAGAATATTAATATTGTTTCTGATCTCCAAGTGATCGCTGTCAGAGTCTCCCTTCCTATGGAGGTAACCGTATGCTGCATCTACCTCCCGCCAGGTGAACGTGTTTCCAAGAGGACACTAGAGGCCCTCTTTATACAACTTCCCCGCCCCCTATATCATCTTGGGGGACTTTAACGCGCATAACCTGGCGTGGGGGTCTAATATTACAGACGCCCGCGGGAGGATGGTAGAGGATATTCTTGTCTCGGGAAACCTGGTGTTAATGAACACCGGGACCCAGACACACTTCTCCACCTTTAATGGTGTATCCTCTGCCATCGACCTAGCTCTATGTAGCCCCGGGATTGCTGCTCACTTCCTTTGGGAGGTTCACTCGGACCTATGTGGCAGCGATCACTTTCCAATTCTGCTTTCAAAAATCCAAGATCCTCCCAGTACAGCACGGTTACCCCAATGGGTTCTTAAACGTGCTAACTGGGATAAATTCCGCGAGCTCGCCTTATTCGACGAACCCCATTCTCCCGACGTCGATGTTAAGGCAGGGCAATTTACTTCGACGGTCATAACGGCGCGAGGGCATCCATCCCTAAATCCTCGCCAAACCCGCGCCACCGTCCTGTTCCCTGGTGGAACGAGGAGTGCCGGCTGGCTATTTCTAACCGTCGAAGAGCCCTGCGTATCTTTAATCGACGTCCTACTTCGGAGAATCTGGAGTCATTCCGGATTCTACGTGCTAGAGCTCGCCGTATTATTCGAGAAAGCAGAAGAGAGTCTTGGAGACAGTTTATTTCTACCCTTACTATTTCCACTCCCACAACCAAGGTTTGGGATCACATTCGTAAAGTACGTAGTAGCAAAAATACCATTTATAATATACCCGCACTCATGTCTAACGGTTCACTTGTCTCCTCCCCTATGGAGGTCGCCAATGTATTGGGCTCGATGTTCGCCGCTATTTCTAGCACTGCGAGCTACTCTAACGAGTTCGTGGTGCATAAGCGCAGCATCGAGCGCCTTACTATTGATTTTGGCCAAAGTCGGGGGGGAGGATTATAACTCCCCCTTTACTAAAGAGGAACTTACCTATGCCCTGTCCCAGGCGGGCAATACAACTTCTGGCCCTGATGATATCCATTACGAAATGTTGCGCCAACTGCCCCCTGCTGGACGGGCGTTCCTCTTAGACCTCTACAATTGTGTTTGGGAATCTCGTCAATTCCCAACACTGTGGAGGCAAGCAACCGTTATCTCAATATATAAAAGTGGCAAGGATAAATTAGAGCCAACTAGTTATAGACCGATAGCCTTAACTAGTTGTGTATGCAAAAATTAGAGAAAGTGATCAATAAAAGATTTTATGGTATCTAGAATCCCGCAATCTACTATCCAATATGCAATGTGGCTTTCGCCGTAACTGATCCACGGTGGATCACCTTGTTCGCCTTGAGACAGCAGCTCGTGACGCTTTCCTCCATAAACAGCACCTCTTGGCTGTCTTTTTTGATTTGGAGAAGGCTTACGACACCACCTGGCGGTACGGCATTTTAAAAACCCTGTTTAATTGGGGGTTCCGGGGGAACCTCCCTATTTTTATATCTAATTTTATGTCTGATAGACACTTCCGGGTAAGGTTAAACAACACCTTATCCGATGATTTTATTCAAGAAAATGGGGTGCCTCAGGGTAGTATTTTAAGCACTACGCTATTCGCTATCGCGATAAATAGTATCGTGGACAACGTGCACGTACCTGTCCGTTCATGTCTTTTTGTGGATGACTACGCAATTTATTGCAGTTCATCAAGTCTCCACAGGGCTGAACGACAGATACAACTCGCTGTAAACAATCTATGGTTGTGGGCATCTCGTAATGGCTTTCGTTGCTCTGCGGCCAAGACGACTGTCGTCCACTTCCATAGATTACGTGGAATACAGCCAGCCCCCAATATTTTAATGAACAACGTTGTTTTACCTGTCTCCGAGACCGTAAGGTTCTTGGGACTTTTATTCGATTTTAAACTAACTTGGATCCCCCACATCAAAGACCTGAAAGCGAGGTGTATTAAAGCTTTGAATTTACTTAAAGTTGTGAGTGGTCGCTCTTGGGTGCTGATAGGGAAACCTTGATGCGTCTCTATAGAGCCTTGGTGAGATCAAAACTTGATTACGGCAGTTTTGTATATGGTTCCGCTAGACCCTCGGCGTTAAAGATGCTCGATAGCGTCCACCATGCTGGCATTCGACTGGCTACTGGTGCTTTTCGTACCAGTCCATCGTCAGCATCTGTGCTGACGCCGGTGAGCCCCCTCTTTCTTACCGGCGGTCTTACCTCCTGGCATCTTACGTGTCGAAACTGCATTGCATGCCATATAATGTTGCTTACCGCCCTGTATTTCATCCCCCTAACCGTGTCTTGTATGAAACTAAATGGCGTAGTACAAGGCCGGTTGGGATCCGGATGCTATCTGTTTTCGAAACGTGTGGGATAGTCCTGCCAAAGGCTATCCCCACATCACCAGGTCGAGTTTCTCCCTGGAAAATACGCCCTCCGAAATGCCATTTTGATCTTGCCAAGTTCCTAAAGCGACCACCCCAAACTTTGTATATGAGAGGACTTTTAATGAGCTCCTCTCCACTCGCTTTCACGGATTTGAGCGCATCTACACTGATGGCTCTAAATCTGAGTCTCCGTGGGATGTGCTTTTGTTGTGGAAGGATCCAATTTTAAATTTGGTTTACCTAATGAAACCAGTGTTTTTACAGCTGAATTATATGCTATTTTTAAATCTTTGTGTCTTGTTTACCGAAGTAGTCACCATTCTGTCCTCATCTGCACGGATTCCATGAGTGCTATGTTGGCATTGTCCACTCTCTACTCGTGGAATCCTCTCGTGCAGATGATTCACGAACAAATTTTAAAAATTAATTCATTAACACCCGGCTCGCCTTTTGCTGGATTCCTGGTCACGCTGGTCTTCCAGGAAATGAACTGGCGGACCAGGCAGCCAAGGAGGCAGCACGTATGCCTCCGGAGGCGAGTTTGGGTGTCATGTTTTTAGATCTAAAGGGTTATGTTCGGCGTGGAGTCTTACGCACCTGGCACGAGCAGTGGGTCTCGACCCCTGCTCAGAACAAGCTGCGGTCCATCAGGGACGGTGTGTCGCGATGGCCCTCTTCTATACGAAAGTCTAGAAGAGAGGAGGTCATCGTGACGAGACTCCGCGTCGGGCATACTTCATTGACCCATAGTTTTTTACTAAGAGGGGATCCACCTCCAGTGTGTGAGTTTTGTGATACTCCCCTTAGTGTGCATCACATTTTGGTGGAGTGTCGCAAACTAGCCCCTATCCGTCTGGCTCTTGATTTTAAAGGTGACTTACGTTTTTTATTACGCGATAGTGCGGATGGAGTTATTTATTTACTCCGTTTTATACGCCAGGCGGATCTTTTTAATGCCATTTGAGTCACTTTTATAAAAGTGGCTCTTTTGGATAATATCTCATATTGAGATCTTTTTAACAGTTTTATTACAATTTAAACATGTTGTTTTGTCTTTTTAACGTATTATCATTTTAAACATGTTTTGTCTTTTTAACGTGTTATATTTTAATATGTTTGTTTTGTCTTTTTATTGGAGTGATACACTTGTGGTTGTTTTTTTTGCAGGTGTATCACTTAATTTATACTAAGAGCACATTTGAGCACTCCTATGGAGTGTCTCAGATGTGAATGTTTTATCTCTTTTCCCCTATGGGGATTTTATTATCTTTTTAATAATATTTCAAGGCCCTAATGACCTAGATGTATCGATGGGCCCTTAAACCACAATAATAATAATAATAAATAATAATAATAATAATAACAGTGTGTCCTGTAGTCTGAAGGGCAAGTCTGTTTCTAGTGGCTTATCAAGTCAAGTCCTGGATTCTATTTATGTGTCCTTATGATACTGTATTTTACACTATAAGCCTCTGGCTTAGAAAAGTTATAATGTTTTAGTTTTGCACTTATAAAACTTCCACAAGTTCCTTTAATCTATTGAGTCAAAGTTAATCGTGACGTATTGTACGTCATGCGCATTAGTTCATGTTATGTATGGTTACCACCACGTTGTCTATTTTCTTTCCATTATTATTGTTCTGTTAATTTTTTGTTGTGAATTGGTCAAGTAGACACGCTTCACGTGAAATATTATCTTAGGTGCGCAACCCAAGGAAATACACTAAAAAGTCATAGTGGGGTCCGCGCACATAATACACGTTTTCATTGCCTTTAGTTTTGACTCCTTTTGATTGTGTTGCTCTTAATATACTTATCATTAGAACTTATGTACTATTGAATGCTCTGGCAGTAGCGAAGAGGAATGTGACCAGACATAGTACTTTGTGACACCTGTTTCATAGCCATCGATTGCTGTTATTAACAGCTTATTATCCGAAATGTTTTATGGATACTATTTACAAAGCCCATCTAGCAAAACTGATTTTAGTTTCATGTATATCTTGTTCAATATTATTCTAACAGTAATTATTTGTTCTCCTTTGTAGAAATACGTCTACCTGTGCCTGGCGACTGTACTGCCCTGGTAGTCACAGTCTTATTCTCAAGTCTTATTGTTTGGATCAAACTTCTTACTAAACCACCTTTATTATTGTAAACCAACATTTTCTTAACTATGTATTCTACTGTTAATAAATCTATGTGTTATTTAAAGGTAATTCTTTTAATTTAAATTGTGTAACCATAAGGCAAGTAGTTCAATATGGTACAATCGGTATGAGGTGATCAAGGACTAATGCCGGGATCACGATCAACTTAACGTTAACTTAACGTAACTTGACGTAACGTTCATTTAAAAATGAAGATACACCCCCACCCCCTTATAGCTATCAACTAGACCTTTATTAAGCTGGTGGTCAGCTAACATGGTAGACTATTAATTCCGACACAATCACAAGAGGTCCTGGTCTGGACTTGGACATAATCGCTCCAGGATGACAAAATATAAACTCTTTATATATTTTTAAATATAAAAATACAATCGACCTATAATGGGTTTGGGTGTTTGAACACTTGGTTTATTATGTGATTAAAATTGTTCTGTGTAGGCGTCAGTAATTTCTCACTAGAATATTTATTTTGAAAAGTAAAATTGTTTTATGGAACACTTAATGTTTCCTTTTGCCACTTTGGCGCTAGTCTCTTTATAATATTTAGACTTATTAGTAGTTAGCCACTTTTTGATTCTTTTCCTTGCTTGGAATATTTATTTTAAACATAAATTTTATTACACTTGTGGTTACCAATAATTGTTTAACTTTAATATCTGATAATGTTTAATTTATAGATAAAATTTTGTAGGCGTATTTTGTCTGAAGAAATTTTGAAAGTAATTTATTTTGGTTGGTTTATGAGTTATATAATTTGACAATTCCGATACATTTAGTGAGAAATTACCAGTATTCTAATGTAATATTGCTTTGTTTTCTATTATAAAGTTAAATATTAACAAGTCTAAATCTTCTCGATTACTTTTAATTTGGTGGAAGTAATAGTCTGACAGAAGTTTGAGTTATATCGGGAAGTTAAACTTTTGTGTGAAATTTATTTTGATCAGCTTTGATTTTTAAACTAAATTTAATATTTAAATTTAATTATATAGTCGGAATTCACAAGGATGATTCAGGCGCTTTGTTAACCGTTTAGAGGAGCTCTTTAAGATCTTTATTGTTATAGTAAAGTTTCAAAGGGTTAATGGTTTTAATCTATTTTTTGTTAATCAGAATTTAATCTCTTTGATATTCCAATAGTGGAAGTACTTTGTACCTTTTATATTTCAAGCTCTTTATACTCTTTATAAATATAATAAGGTTTCAAAAATTTAATGATTTAATATGTTTGTTTGGTCTGAAGTCACAAGGGTAATTCAGCCGTTTTTGTTAAACAAGTAGAGGGACTCTTTAAGCTCTTCATTAATAAAATAATAATTTTTTTATTATTATTGGGTCTCTTCCAGACTAATTCATATAAATAAATTATTTATTTTATAACTCTTGTTTCTTCCTGTGTCTTCTTCAAGGACTACTATTACTTTAAGATTGTGAAATTTTTCCCTAAATGTACTCCGCAAGCGCAGTCTCCGCCATCTTTATATGCTTTTTAAACACTAATTAGTTTGGCTTGTGAGGCCATGTATTATTTTATTTACCTCTGTTATCTTACTTTGAATAAATAATTCAATATTTTCTTAAACTTGCAAATGTTCCTATTTTTGTTACATTAAATTCCTTATAAATACCGCCCACCCTCTTCACGGCTATTGTGGCCTCTAGTGGATAGAGATGGATGTGGTGAATGATACAAAAGAATAGGCAATTAACTAGAATATAATAGTTGACCTGGTTGTCTAAGGGTAAGGTGTCAGACTTCTGTGCTGGGGTCTGGGGTTCAATCCTCGGTCCCGGCACAGATTTATCTGATTGCCAAACCCTTCCTTCACCTCTGACAAGACATCTTGTGAATGTGGGGAATGCCAGGCCTCCGCCGTGGTTCGGATT
The DNA here is from genome assembly GCA_039000515.1 of Timema cristinae. NCBI lineage: Eukaryota > Metazoa > Arthropoda > Insecta > Phasmatodea > Timematidae > Timema > Timema cristinae. The sequence continues at coordinate 21,314 of JBCFYV010006447.1, forward strand.
CCACGTTAAACTGTAGGTCCTTCATTTCATCTCACAATCACCCTACCATTACACATTAGCGTAAGTGCGTATAACCCAAACGAGTAGCATGCCGCGATGCCAATAATAATAATAATAATAACAACTAGAAAATATTAAAATATGTTACTTACCTTCAAATATATAATTTAATTGAAAAGCTTATTTCATCAGCTGTTTTCTATACTCCAAAACCATGAACCAACTACATAAACACTGAAAATGTTGCTATCGAGCGCGTTTCTGATGAACTAACAGGTTATTATAAATTTATTCACCCAGGGACTGAGAAGTCCCGATTGTTAGCAAAGGGATTTTTACAATTACTATTTTTAATTTAACTTAATTTAATTTAGCACCGCGTCTTACTACCCGTTTGGGTTGTACGCTTAAGTACTAATTAACATAAGCTAATTGGTTAGGAATTTATAAGGTTGAATTTAGAGGAAGTGAACCCGCATTTGCGTGGAGTGATAGTGGAAAGTAATCTAGGAAAAACCATCCCCAGTTCATCTGACCGAGATTCGAACCTCGATCTCCCCGTCCTTGGCAGTCTAGCTCAACACGAGACTAGTGCGTTAGCTAACTACGCCCCAGAGGTGGATTACATTTACTGTTAGAATATATAGGATTTTAAATCCCGGTGGTCAAGAAAGTAGTTGTAGTTTCACACACAAGTGTGTAGTATTAATTAAATTTGAATCATTTTTTAAATAATATTTATGTGAGAACATTATTTAAAAGTCAATTGTCGCTAAATTTGTGTAGCGTTTGACCTATAATATTCTTGACTGCAAATTTGCTTCCCTTTCCACTTAGCCATATATACGTATTACATATATTTTAAGTAACATTGCCTGATATTTCACCTGGGGTCATTTATATAGTTTAGGAAAAAATAATGTTCACAGGAGGTGTAGCAGTTTGTCGGACTGCCAAGTGTTATTGTGAAATATTCCAGTACTTCTTTGTTAGTACCTGACTGTGAAGCCAGAGTAGCTAGTATAAATACTGCTCCACCAAGCATAAAGGTACCACACTTCACCACTTCAACCGCAGAAGAATCAACCACCACTCCACACAAACATGTACAAGGTGCGTTTTTTTCTCATGTTGAGATTATTTTTAAACATTTTTAGTATACTTTAATATGTTGTTTGTCTTCTTAACACGTCTTTAAGTATGCTTTAACATGTTTGTTTTGTCTTTTTATCATTTTATATTTTAGTATGTTTGTTTTGTCATTTTAAACAAATTTGTTATATTTTAAAATGTATGTTTTGTATTTTTTATTTAGTGCATACACCTGTGTTTTTTAATAGCAGGTGTATCACTTAAAAACATTCTAATAGCCCATTTGAGCACTCCAATGGAGTGTTACAACTGGTTACTTACTCATATTGAGTATTGTTTTCGATACAAATTTTACTGTATTTTTAAATGTCAAGCTCCTAATGACCTCACTGTGTCACTGGCCTTTAAATAATAATAATAATAATAATAATAATAATAATAAATAATAATAATATAAGGTTCATTAACAACCACGCAGGATTCTTGTTCACGATAGTTTAAGTTAAATACCATAGTATAGTTTCTAGTTTGATTCATATTTCCGGAGTATCTGAAATAATATTATAATATATATTTTTTAAACCGTATCTTACACCTCACTAACCCTGAAAGGTATCAGTCTTACCTTTAAGGACTATACTATGACACTATATAATCCATATCATAATGGTATATTGCAAGGTAAGCCTTCTGCCTAAAAGGGTAGATGAAAGGTATATAATGCCAAAGTTTAAAACGTTTGACTTGTAAAAACAAAATAATATATTATGTAACCAAAAATAGTAAATTATAACTTCGATTTCATTAACTATGTATAATAAATAACTTCTAGAACAAAAAACTATAAATCAATTTATTTCATATTATATAGTCTCTAATCAACTTGACATTAATATTCAGGTCAACATTTTTTAAATTACTTAATGTTGAAATTACATCTCATGTTTTTATGTAATTTTTACAAACCCATTCAATTAATATTTGTATATGTTTAAACATAATTTGTTTTGTATCTTACAGTGCCTGATCCTCGCCGCCGTGCTGGCCGTGGCTAACGCCGGCTACTTGGGTGGTGCCGCCGTCGCTTATGGCGCACCTGCTCTGTCTATACGCCGCCCCCGCCTACGCCTCTGCCGCGTACGCACCCGCCGCTATCACCTCCCAGCACTCCAACATCCTGAGGACTCCCGGTAACTTGGGACAGGTGTCCACCTACTCCAAGACCATCGACACTCCTTACTCCAGCGTCTCCAAGTCTGACGTGCGAGTGAGCAACGACGCTCTCGCCTACGGCGCCGTCCCCGCTTACGCTTCATACGCAGCTGCTCCCGCTTACGCTTCGTACGCCGCTCCCGCCCTAGCCGGTCATGCTTACGCTGCCCCTGCCCTAGCCGCTCGTGCCTACGCCGCCCCCGCCCTCTCTTACTCCCCTGCCGCCGTCGTGTCTCACGTCTCTTTCGCCGGTCTGGGCGCCACCTACGGCTGGTAATTACAACAGCTGACGACGTCAACTACTGCCATCTATATTTTTCCTCCCTTGTTTTTCGTAAATATATTTCTCGTTTAAGAGAAACTCTACTTTATCGTGTTAAATTTAATCTGGTATATTCCTGTACTACATTTAAATTTAAAATAAATTATTTTCTTTTAAAATGTGGAGTTTTTTATGAATGGAACAAGCTACCTTAAGTTAAACAACGGGTAGTTTCTAAATTTATATAGATGGAGTGTAAAAAATATATTTATTATATAGATTTTCTAAAATCATTACTTACAGAATATTGACTCATTAGTGAAACCAAGAATACCTTATAAAAATACATTAAACAATGTGGTAGGAAACAACCAGCAAACAAAACTACTTTAGATTATTTATGAAATATTAACACATTTTAACATATTTCTATACAGGGTGGCTATACAATTTGAAATCATAGTAGAAATGATACATAATACATGTTCCTACTAAAGAACGTGCTCCACATGTCCGCCACCATTCTCAACGCACTTCTGGAAACGTTTTACAAGACCTCTTTGAATTGTCTTTAACATACGTGGTTCCAGAGCAGCAATTGCAGTGGTCATTCTTTCTCGGAGATGTTCCAGATCCTGAATTTTTACTGAATACACCTCAGCTTTCACAATCCCCCCTTTGGTAAAATCCATAGGGTTCAGGTCGTGTAACTTTGCTGATAATGCCACAGGGCCCTTTTCTCCCAATCCAGTGTCCGGGAAACCTGTCATCCAACCAATGGCGTACGAAGCCTGCATAATGAGGTGGGGCTCCATCTTGCATAAACCACTCTGGATAGTCACCGATAGTATCAATTTCTGGTACCATTTCACTGCCCAATATACCGAAGTAATTTTCTCCAGTGACCGTTGATTCAAGAAGAATGTACCAACAATCTTACCGTCCCATAAATTACACCATACCATCACTTTTGAAGAGCCTTGCATTCTACTGTCGATGAACCAGTTGGGGTTCGTTTGTGACCAGCAACTGACATTTTTTTGTTCACCTCCCCAAGAATATAACAATTTGCCTCGTCTGAGAATATCACTTGTTTCCAAAAAATATGTATTTACTGTAATTTGGTTAATGAACCATTCACACATTTCAACCCTTCGGTCAGGATCGTCCTCCATTAGATGCAGAAGTTGCAATTCGTACGAATGAAATTTTTTACTTTTTTAAATTTCTTCACCGTGATCCGGGGAACACCAATCTCGGTGCTCGTGCCTCTCACTGATCTTTTATGACTAGCGTGAAACTTTGCAAACACTGCAATTCTGGTATCTTCATCTACCGACAGTCTGTCAGAACGATGTTTATCCTGAGTCGATCCTATTTTACGAAATTCATTCAGCAATTTTCTAACCGCACTATGGGTTACTGATTTCCCCGGATGCCTCCTATCGAACTCGGCCGCCCCTCTCGTCCACAAAGAAGAATTATCTCCACTCGGTGGTTTTTCGCCTGTAAACAAACAAACAAACAAATACAAGCATATATTCATTTCTCCTATGGTTCCAGACTTTATAGCTACGGTATTTACGATATAAAACTTTCATCACACTATTTATTTATATCTTAAAAAAAGGTTATGTTTTCATAGGAATTTGTTCACCAGAGCTGTGTGTGGTAAGCTCGCCACGGGAATAAATAGTTACACATAGATTTTGAGTTAGCATTAGCAAACGGTCTTTATTTACGTTGCAGCTGTGGAAAGTAGATCTATTAGCTTATGAACTGTCAAATGAGTTTCTACCTACATAAATCCGACTCTTAACGACATACATCTTGTCTTTATTGAATTTATCCCCATGCGTGACGAGGTTTATAATAGTCCCGCAGTAACCCCTACTTGTCGTAAGAGGTGACTAAAAGGGGAGGCATCTGTGCAGGATGTACCTCGTGCAGGACAAACCTATCCTATATCTTTCCTTTCACCTCCTTTTTTCTTACTTCTTTTTCTCTCTCCTTTTCTCTCTTTCTCTCTCCTTCCTTCTCTTTCTATCCTTCCTTCTTCTCCTTCTCTTCTGTTCTTCCTTCTTCTCCCCCCGTCTCTTTCCTTCTTTCTTAGAGTTCCCTTCCGTTCAGTCTTACACGGAAGCTTTTTGGCTTCTCCGTTGACCTTGGCAGTTAACCCGGCTCTTCTCGGACAATTACTGGAAACCTTTGCAATTGAGCTCCTGAATGAAAGTGCGCCGTTTGCAATACCTTAGTAGAAGGGCCTTAGGAATGACAATAATCGGGTACCCTACTTTGAGAAAAGATCGGTTGCGTTCATGAGGGCCCGGACGTAAAATTGGCACTTTCCTGCGATGCCGTGGGAAGCCTACCTGTGCAGACTGCGGAAAGGAGTCTCACGATATACCGTGTGAGTCTCCTAAGTTCGTTACAAGGGTCCGCATTCTGCCTGGTCTCGGGCCTGTTCGAAATGGAAGGTAGAGAAAAAAGTCCCGGAGATTCAATCTGAAAAGAAGATTTCTTATGCCCAGGCACGCAAGGTATACGTATCTAGTCAGGCTCCAGTAGTTCAAACCTCATATAGCCAGATTGTCAGTCAGAACATAAAACTGTTCCAACTGCCATTGCGCAGTTAATCTCGCCAAGCCGTTTTCTTGACCAGTGCCACTTGTATCTACTCGAGACATGCCAAATAAAGCAGCGCCAAATATCATGGCGCCAAAATTAGTACAGTAGGCGACACAAGAGGTTGTCTCCATCTCTTATACCCCTGAGGCCTATATATTGAACTCCAACTCACTTATCAGTCCAGGTTTCAGTCTAATTTCAATCTACATTTCTTACCGTATGCTTATTTGTGTGTACGTGTGTATATTATTGGAAAAGTTAAAAGTAAAT
>JBCFYV010006448.1:0-11957 GCA_039000515.1 Timema cristinae
TCAACACGATGGATGAAAATTCGGATCACTTCAATATTCTCGTCAGTCTGAACATAAGTCCATCAGTACTGCTGCTACACGATCATTATTATTGTATTTCTTAAGACTGGCCAGTCTGACCCATAATAGTAGCTCTGACGAATACAAAAAAAAAAAGTGGCAAGCAACGGTTAGCAAACGTTTACGTTTGAACTATTAAAGCAAACTTTCAATTAGACCTGAGATTTGTAGTCCGCTCTTTTGTAAAAAGATTGCTTAAGTGGAAAGAACTTCCTTTTGGTCGAAAAATGTTTATTTCGGACACAACTGTGACTCGAACTCAAAATCAAAATTTAATAGCTGATTCGCCTTCCAATAAATTTTGGGATGGAAAAATTGGGAGTTAATTAACGTATCGTTTAAATTGATCTCTAGTAAAAACTATACAAGTTTAAATTTCAACTCGACAGTAAAAACACCTCTCCATTTAAATAAAGAAAAAACGAAGACTATGCGGGTAGATGAACAATGCAAATAAAATGTGCGCCATTGCCTCATTGGGGTATTGCGAAGTAGCATTCTGGTGGGAAAGTTGTGAGGTCACACATGGCACGCCTTAAGGTGACCCCCCCCCTCAAGGTCACGGCACTCCTTGCCGCTTTTCAACTGGTGACATGCCCTGAAAAGTCTGGAAAATCACCATCCCTACGTTCTAACACTTCCCATGCAAATTTCCACTTTGGATTAGGACTACGGGTGATTCACTATTGAAGAATCTTTTCTGAGATTTCTAAACTTATTAGATCAACTTTCATGAATGTGTTCTACAGACTCACTTTTGACAGATGATATGGTTTTGGACATTTGAAAAATAACTATATAGGCCTATCAATAATTGTGTAAAGGGCTGCCTGTCTCTCCTGCAATGTTTTTTTTCATTAATATTTCAAATCTTCTTCAAGGCGCGGTTTTTCAACAGGTGTGCTGCGGGAGTTTGTTTTTAGATAAAAAAAAGCGAAAACAAATTTGGAAAATAAAAATATTTTTTTTAAAAAGCAAAGGGATTAATTTTACTTGCTTGTCTTAGTTTTTATTCAAACAATATTATTTTGAATTAAAGTGATTAAAAAACTGATCTCAGTTTAAACTTCCATTTTGAGAGATCTATTTTTCGTGCAAAGACTATTTTAGATGTACTTAAAGAGTCGACTAAATATAAAGGTCGTTGAAGCTTTGAGGTTTTAATCTGAAAAATGAGAGGGGCAAATGAAAAAACAAAAAGTCTCGTCATGAATCTATAAAAATAATATGGGTTTTCACCAAACCTGAAGGGAGCTTGTGTGGCCTTCTAAAAGGGGAATATGTAATCAAGCATGGAAGACAAGGAATTCTAAAAAAATTTTAACGGCTTTGTGGAGTTAATTGGTTTTATCGAGTAGAATGATTAACGTCTGGATTTGTTTCATCAGCTAGGTATTTCATATACTCTGTCTCAATATAAATCTAACTCAAGATTGAAAAAAAACACTCATTATATATATAAATACTCAGCACTGCGTCTTACTACCCGTTCGGGTTATACCCTTGTATTATTTACGCTAATGGGTTATGAATTGGGAAGGTTAATATAGAGTAAGTGAACCCGCGTTTGCGAGGAGGAAGAGTGGAGAAACTTTAGGGAAAACCGCCCCCAGTTCCCCCGAGTGAGATTCGAACCTCGATCTCCCCGTCCTTGGCAGTCTAGCTCAACACGAAAACCAGTGCGTTAGCTAACTACGCCACCAAGGTGGGTCATCTTTAAAAACATACAAGGGTAGTATATTTGCATAACATTTACGTTGCTTTGAATATCAAGAATCGTGTCGAATCTTTAAACTAGGAAGAGTCTATAGCTATTTGATCAAAATAGAGATACCCTTTAATGGGTGGGCACGTGGTAAAAGTCGTCAGTTCATCTAGTCTGGTTTGCCGGTGAAGGTAGGGTTTCCAAGGAACTAGTGACTGCCACGATCGGTCGTTACTACCACGACTTAGCGATGTGGCTACGGCCGAAATCGCGCAGTACCGCTGTGCAGTCGTGAGGAAACAATCAATAAAGCTTAGTACGCACTTAGAAACATTGTTGGCCAACTTAGAAAACAGTTGGTGAACATTAAAGAAACATTTTTCTACGTCCAGACTACATGATGAAACATTTGTTTCCCGTACAGAGTTCAGTTGAATGAAAGATGGGCTGTTGAGGAAGATACTTCTATGGCTTGTGCTCTTAGTATGTAGTGGATGAGCTTTTCAAGCAATCAGAAAATAAGAAAATGGGGGGGGGGGGCTCAATAAAGTGCTTTTAAAATGGTTTATACTTTGCAAATAACTTCTGACATAACTGAAGTCAAAGACGGCACTGTTTTCTTCACACGGATATCTCTTACAGATTTTATTATTATTATTAAATTTGCACCGCGTCTTACTACCCATTCGGGTTATACGCATTTACGCTAATTTTGTAATGGTAGGGTGATAGTGAGATGAAATGGAGGACCTACAGTTTAACGTGGAACCCGAACCACGGTGGAGCCTGGCATTCCCCACATTCACAAGATGTCTTGTCAGAGGTGAAGGAAGGGTTTGGAAATCAGATAAATCTGTGCCGGTCCCGAGGATTGAACCCCGGCCGCCAGCACAGAAGTCTGACACCTTCCCCCTAGACAGCCGGGGTCACCCTTACAGATTTTGAAGCTATTTTAAAAATGATTGGTCCCAGATAATGAAAAAAACGCACGATTTTAGATCAGCAATCTCACCTACAGCCCACGTTGTTGTTATTGGAAATGTTTGCCAACATTGTTTCTTGAAACCCATTTGAAATGGATCACGGGAATAATTTTTTTCCGCTGGGAAACACAAAGGCAACATGAAAAAATGTTGCTAAACTGTTGGCCAACAGTTGGGAAATAGTTGAGGAAAACAGTTGGCGACTGTTGCTAAAACAAGGGTAACATTTTGTCAAACAATGTTTCGGAGAAATGTTTCCTGGTGCGCACTAGGCTTAAGAGAAACAGTTCATGTCATCCTTCGTGGCTGGCTGTTACTTTCCGGTCGCAACTGCCAGCAGCTACGTGGAAACCCCACCTTAACAGGGAGGCTGGAGTTCAAATCCTCCCTGGTGTACTGAGATGTTTTTCACAAATGGTTTACACTAGCCCTCCACGGGAGTGGGGGAACATTTTCTCTAAATCCTACCTTCCTCGTCTATTTTCCATAAAATAATTTTTAGATAGGCCAGGTGTTTAGTAAAAGTCGGAGATGTAAAAACACAAACAAAAACAGAACCTGATTGGAACAGTGCACAGAACTGGACTGTACCATCTCTATATGTTGACTCCCACAGTTGACACCCCGGGGTCGGATTGGAACGCGGCTTTGGGCTCGGCGGGTTTAGTCAAGAGTTTACCGTAGCTACGGCATTTATTTTCTCCCTCTCGAATGAATACGTCTCATGAACAGGTTATTTTGACAGTCATGAAGCAAAATAAGTTGAGCAGATGGTGTTTAACAAATGCAGGGAATAACATAGTCACCACTTGTTATAAACACATCATTTTAGCTGGTCTTGTTTTTGGTTGATGATCGATCTTTCAAAAACGTTCCAATTTCCCGCGCACGGGACTTTGGTTCAATTTCTGGCAAAATTTATTCTGTCAGCTAAGCTGTTAAAAATATTACATTCAGGAGCTACGCCTCAAAATGTAATCGGTCGCGTACTCTGAAAAAAGGATGTATTCATTTTCTTTGAGAACATTACGTAGACCTTCTAAACACAAAATTATATCAAAAAACGTCAACAAATCTATAAATCTTTTTTAATTTAGACGAGTATAGGCGTATAAACCCGAACGGTTAGTAAGACGCGCTGGTGAAAAAGGAAAAAAGTAAGACAAATACAAATATTATTTTAATTTTTTTCACAGCCTAGGGTCGAACAAGGATCCTCTCAAGGTTTTACTGGACTCTGAAGTTGATAAACTGAGTCCTATTCGCATATATCTGGAAAACTGATTCCCATCTGAAAAAAAAAAAGGGTGGATAAACCAATATTCGCACTAATATTGTACTAGTGAACGGCTTTGATTAAATCAAACCTTGATGTGATAACTTTATTCAATTCAATCATTTCCTCCCTTAGTAAGTTTTATTTTTCAATTTTTTTCTGGCTAGGTAAAATTATGTTTTGGTAGTGTGTAAAAATACATTATGCCCTGGTTTTTGTAGGAAGAACAGTAAACTGGTTTGTTACTAAAGCTACTAAAACAATAATTGAATTAATTCTAATATATTCACATATCCAGTCATGTAGATATGCAGCTGAAAATTATTATAGATACTATCAATTCCTATAAAATAAACACAAAAAAAACGTATAACCCGAACTGGGTAGTAGATGCGGTGCTAAAAAATCCCCCAAATATTAGAATAAAATGTTACCAATGTTTGCCGCAAATAAATTAAAGTTGAATTTTCTAAACTGTTCTTCCAATCAAAGTCCCGACTATAGCTTACCTACACCCCGCTACGGTGCTACAGTAGCCCCATGGCTTCTTTGGTGCTGATTGACAGCTCACAGCTGACATCTTTGAAAAGTTACCAGACCAAATTATGGATCCCTACGCCGAACCATATAATCTGCAAAAACATTGTGTTTAGCAGCTGTCACTTATGACAGTTAAAGTTTAGGTACATACCTAAATGTTGACTGTCAGAAGTTAGCTGTGAGCTGTCAGTCAGCACCAAGAACCCCATGAGGTTACTGCACATGGCGTGTATCCAATTTATTGCGCTCAGAAAGGTCAACAAGTCATTGCGAACTTACTGTATATTACTTGAGCCCCTGGATTTCTGCGGTTTTCACCGGTGCTTACTACCCATTCGATCTATTTTTATACCTACATGATTGGGTGGGGAGGGATAAAGGTACATTTTAAAGAAAATGTTTCTCCATTTCTGTAAAAGGGAGACTTAAAAAACTACTTTCAGTACACCCAACCGGGATTTGAACCCCAAATCTCCTTGTCATTGGCAATATAGACAAATGGTAGGGATACACAAAAGACCAGTGCCTCTCAAAGTGTGGTCCACCGTGACCTATCAAAAGGGGTTTTCAGGATCCAAATAAGTTTCGTAGAGATAATAAATTATAATAAAAAAAAATTGAAATGTAAAAGATTAGGCTAAATATGAAAAATCCATACTATGATGTATTTCTTTTCTCGGTAGACACTACAAGTCATAAGAAAAGAAAGATTGTACCAACTAAGTCAACCCAAATTAAACAAAATTTTTCATAAAAAAATTTATTTAGGTTCAGAATGTTAAAAATAATTTTAAAAACTATTACTTATTCTTATAATTATATCTTATTTTTTGTTTCCCCATTCATTTTAATAAATTAATTGTTTATTGTATTTAAAGTCGTAAAATTTGGAAATGCCTAAAAATAACGTTTTTTTTTAACCTTAAGGGGTGGTTTATACCCTTCTCCCAACCCCCCCCCCCCCCCCCCCCCCCCCCCCTCCCCACCCCCACGGTCGCATAACTTCCCAAACTGGTGGTCCTCCTCCATCACCTAAACGTTGAGAAACGCTACCTTAGACTATGCGACCATCAAGCTGCTTTCCCCTGTAGTCGACTAGCTAATTTCATAATTCGTAGCTTTAACAATACCCTATAAAAATGCTTAAAGAGTCTTTTAAAATAATATTATATTTTCCAATGTTTGGGGAAGAGTGCAACCCGTTGTGCCATCCTTAAAAATTTCGTAAGGCTTTTTTTAAAACTATTTTGATCCTCCACGTAAGGGATCGTAAGATTTTCTGTCACTGCCTTCCCCCCATTTATCTTAGTCTCCCTCCCCCTTTATGTTAGTCTCCCTCCCACTTTATGTTAGTTCCCCCCCTTCCCCCTTTTTTTAGTTCCTCCTTCCCCCTTTATCCCTTTGTCCCCCCCTCCCCCCCTTTATCTTAGTCTCCCCCCACTTTATCTTAGTCCTCCCTTCCCCCCTTTTTCTTAGTCTCCCTCCCCCTTTATCTTAGTCTCCCTCCCCCTTTATCTTAGTCTCCCTCCCCCTTTATATTAGTCCTCCCTCCCACTTTATCTTAGTCTCCCCCCCCCTTTATCTTAGTCTCCCCTCCCACTTTATCTTAGTCTCCCTTTTCCCTCCCACTTTATCTTTGTCTCCCTCCCCCCTTTATCTTAGTCTCCCTCCCCTTTATCTTAGTCTCCCTCCCCCCTTTATCTTAGTCTCCCTCCCCCCCTTTATCTTAGTCTCCCCCCATTTTTATCTTAGTCTCCCCTTTCCCCCTTTATCTTAGTCTCCCTCCCCCCTTTATCTTAGTCTCCCTCCCCCTTTATCTTAGTTCCCTCCCACTTTATCTTAGTCTCCCTTCCCCCTTTATCTTAGTCTCCCTCCCCCTTTAAACTTAGTCTCCCTCCCCCTTTATCTTAGTCTCCCTTCCCCCTTTAAACTTAGTCTCCCTCCCCCTTTATCTTAGTCTCCCTCCCCCTTTTTATTATCTCCCTCCCCCCTTTATCTTAGTTCCCCCTTCCCCCTTTATCTTAGGTAATTTTTATTATTTTGTAAATTCGATTATTTTAATTTTGAACTATTTTTAGACATAGGGGTATCTTAAAATAAGAAAAATTTACTAAAAACTGGTAAGTTTGTTAAACGAAATAACATATATTGTTGCAGAAAAAAACTCTCCCAAAAGAGTATAAATAAAAATAATATACACTTTTACAGAAACGTCGAGAGAAGAGAGAAACATCTCGGTCCACCAAAAAACATAAGAATCAAATGTTTCCAAAAGAGCTCCATAAAAATATATTTGCTTATAGATTAAAAACCCAAATTTGGTTTTATTAAATTTATTTTTTAATATTTTTTATTACTAAATTATAGTGTACTACAATTTTCATTGATAAGTATCTCAAATAGTTGATCAAATGATCAAAATTGGAAATTTTGCTTATGTAAATTATCCTCAAGTCATTTTATTGGGAAAGCGAGAATTTCCCTTTGTTTATAATGTTATTTAGTAAAACAAAATTTAGTCAAAGTTGTTAGAGCAGAATTGAAGAAAATCGAGTTCTTGTCCTTTTTGCCATTTAGTAATTTACCATTAACTTATGGTTGGATAATCCAATCCCAAATTTCCTCTGGTGAACCTTATTTAAAAAACCAGATACCAAATTTTTTGCACGATTGATAAAATAATTTCGGCTCTAGTCCAGGGGACAGACAGACAAAATAGCGATTTTTTTTTCTGTTTCAAGGGTTTATAAAATGTCGACATTTATCAAAAACTCGGTGTTCGATTTTGCTGACGACACAATACTTTTCTCTCCGAGGGTCGAGAGAAAGTTAAAAAGTTTAAAAAATAAATAAACTAGTTTAATACGTATCAAACGGTTTTTATAATCATGTATGTTTGGGAATCAACCAATTCCCCAATACCGGTATACAAACAGTGCAGGTCGAATGGCGGATTGGTTGCCCCTCCAAAATCTCAAAACTTTATAATCTATTGAAGTGCCAGATAAAGTTATTTCTGTGACGATCCACAATCCCTTTTATAAACTACCGTACTCTCGACGTTCTATTTCCCAGCAACAAACACCTGAGTAGAGCTTACCTTTACCGGGGGTTACTTACCCGGATAGTTGTGTTCGGTCAAATTGAGCGTGAAATTGTCTTCCCTCTTGTCGTGTGTTTCCACTTCACAGAGGGTCACCCCAATAATTACCGCACACCCCGATTAGTTTAATTGTGCGCGTTAAATCATTCACTCTCTCTTGTCTCACTTTATAAAGTTGAAATAACTTTTCGCGTCTTCTTGCATCTTACAACTCGTCCGGGGTTTCCGCATTTTTAAACAGATGGAGAAAGAATGAGAAAGTTAGAATCTTAGAGGAAGTGTACCACATTCGCATGGATTTTACTGGTAAAAAATATTTTAGAAAACAAAAAAAATCCCGAGACATGATCGAAACCTGACCTCTCCCGTCACCGCAAATCAGACAAGACGAGATTTTACACCTTTGTCTGTGACCCCACAGGTTTAATCGGTATTAAATTATTATTTTTTATTATTGAACTTTTTTTAATCACTGCGTATTACTACCTGCTCAGGCTATATGTATATATGATAATTATTCTAATTAGTTAAGGAAGCATTTTAACCATTTAGGAAAAACCACCCTTGGGAGACCCGAATGGGATTCGAACTCTGATCTTCCTTTCATCAGCAGGCCAGTCTAAACATGAGAATTACGTATTAGACTATTCGGCCACTAAAGCGGATTTTAAACAAATGTCTGGAAAGAAGTAAAGTTATATTTTGTTCTTCCTTGTTCTGCCGTCTTACTGCTGATCCGGTGTGTATACTTATTTGCAATAATGGATTTAAATAATGAGAACGTTAGAATTTTCGATAAAATTAATCCTCAGCTGCGCGAAAGGAAAGAGGAAAACCATTTAAGGAAAAAAAAACGCCTCTCTACACCATGTCGGTTTTCGAACCAGATTTTCTCCGTCACCGACTAATCACACAGGACAGCAGAAAAAGTCGACCCTCCCCCACCCAAGTCGCGGTGGCTGTAGGAGCCGGTGATTTTCACACGTCCATCATGGACTTTCCTTAAAGCTATGAGTGGAGAATGACTCTGAGATCAGGATATTCCTGGACAGTTTGGGTGGTGGCTTAATAAGTCAAGGGTTCCAGCTTCGATTCCCGCTTCCAGGTGTTATTTTTCAATTTACGAACACACAAGACAAGACAAGATAGACGCCCGCTTACCCGCAGGTGAGGGGATTGTTAAATTACTAATGACCGAAATTAAGTGTTATGTCTGCGAAGAAGTAAAGAAAAAGTGAGATAAGTTCTCTCCTATTCAAGGAGGCGCGCGTTTTGTTACGAACACGTTGGCGAGGAATTGCGTGACTCGCATCTTCAAAGTGGGCACGAACGAATCTTAGCCTATACTACATCTCTACTTCGAGTTTTCTCAGATCAAGAATTCGACGGCTAACTTTTAATTTTACGTTTTTTAATAAAGGAAATAATTAAAATCTAAGTTTTAGGCCTTTTTTCCGGCGGGCTCGTTTACTATTGGTGTCATTCTCGTCTTGTCTGTTTGTCATAGCGAGAGAGCTTGGGATTTGAATACTGGCGTGTTAAACCGAGTCTTTTCCTAAATAATTTCCTAAAGTGAAAACGAAAAAAGGCGGGTACACTTCCTCTAAGTACTACTCTAATCACCCTAAACGTAGTGTAATTAGTAACAAATCCGTACAACCTGAACGGTCAGACGCGCCGCTAAAAAATATATAATTCCTACTCCTAAGTATAGGCTGGGTGGGTATAAACCCAGTGCATGGTAGGACAAATTAAAGGGTAAGGAACTACATGGTCATGTGAGATGAAATGCACGACTCAGGGCGTGTGCACTGGGGATGTTTTTCAACATTTAATAGATCACTATGGGTTTCCCAACTCATCTCTACACTAATGCGCGTACAATTTATTTTATACCTGATTTTGGTTGGAAGAACAGTTTTAGAAGTCAAACATGTTCTTTGCAGTCAACATTGCTAACATTTCTCTATTATATTAATTTGTTATTCTTTAGGTATTGATAATATCTATAAGAAGTGACGGCTGGAAAGTAACATGATTATGTATGAATATATTAAGATTGTTTTAAAAACATCTATGTTATTCCTACCAAAATCATACTATAGACTACATTCCTCATCCCTGCCCCTTAGATAAATAGTTGAGTCAGCATGCTGTTTCAATGGAAATAATAAAAACAAATGCTTAAGGTAGGGAAAGAAGGGGACGCGGAAATAAAGTTTGTTTTTTTCAGTTTTATATCAAAAATTTTTTTATAAAAAAAATTTCTTCTGTACAAACACAAGTTTAATTTTCTTCACGTGGTGATATAAACAGTTGCTGATTTTGTCATGAGCATAACGGCATTAGAGAAGAAACGTTTTAAATGAAGAGCAAAAGTTGTCATCAAATTCCAGGACATCCTTGACAGATTTTTCAACAACTGTTGATATAGCCAAATAAAGAAAATTAAACTTTAGTTTCCTACTGAAGAACTATTTTATTTATTCTGACTAAAACATAGTTTTGCTATTAAAAACCCCTTCAAAAACACTGCCCTCAGCTCGCATTCAGTACATCCCCACTTTAAGCGGTGGCAATTTGTAACCCGAATAAAATGTTAGTGAACTGTGAAAATCTCTTACATCTTGCTTGATTCTGACCCCAGGAAAGATAGAATAAATTGGGAAAAAAACATTCTCCTCAAGTTCTAACTCCATTTTACACCCCGAGATGGTAGGATTGAACCCAGAAATCCCGATTTAGAGTTAACTCTGCCAGACTCAACATAAGAGACCTAATGCGGCATTGTTTTCCCCTGCTGTGATGCAAGCAGCATAGCATGGACGTCCGGCCACGAGTAGGGTGGTGGTGGTGGTGGTGGTGGGCAATGTTTTTTTTGTTTTAGCGGAGAAGAGGCGGTCCGGGTTCAAGTCACGGGGATGGATTGCAAGTACGACGCGTACCTTCTTTGCAAGGCAGTAGGGTCTACTTTTTAAACGATAGTAGTTTCGTTACTTTCTTTTAGGAGCTCAAGTTCAGTTTCCGGTCGACTGCCTTTGACTGAAAATTTATGCGTTTTTAGTGTTTTGAGATAATGTCTTTAAATTTATCTTTGATGAGGGAATGAATGAACGTGTAGGTTTTACAAGTGTTTTACATATTTTAAACATGTATTTTGTTATAAATATATTTTAACACTTAACTTTAGTCCCAAGGTGATCATGCGGACTAAAGGATGTATTTTTAAGTCTAGTCCCGGATTCAACAGATTGGCTGCTTCACTTATTTCTCCCTAATAGCCTGCTTGCTGACGGTGGGAGGTTGGGGTTCGAATACTGGCTGGGTGTATTGAAGGTTTTTTTACCTAAATAAATTTTCCCCTTTTCCTTACACGTATCCTATTAGTGTCTTTAAAATGTATAAAGGATAGTACGTAAGATAGCAAATAAAACAAAGCTTTTTATCTAAATACGTTTAACACGAGTAGATAAGAATAATAGTTTTCAAGCTCTTGGTGTTTTTTTTTTATTGCACAAAGATAATGTCGTATTTATTTAGCTCTAGCTTGTGTAAATGGAGAAGTTATGAAAGGCAAGTTTTAAATACATCAAAGTGTTTTTTTACATCGTCCCTTTTTTTCCCTTATTCCTGCTCTCGCCGGGTTTGTTTTGTGAGAAACCATTAAAGGGTTGGAAGATATTACTTTCTGCAAGACTTCTCTCGCGCGTCGCCCTAACGAATTACGTCACTACTTTTTAAAAAAAACATCGCCTCAGTTGTGTGCACGAGCTTCTGGACGATTTTCGTTTGTTTATACCCGGGGGGGTGTTTCTGGAATGCCCAGACACGTGCGTAGCAGGGATGGAACATGAGTTCCGTCCACGATTGCGGGGTCAAAAGTTAAGTGATCTAGTTTCATCATTAATTCTAGTGATTATAATTAATATTTTTTAATCTTACGTTCAAATGTAGACTAGGAGTATCAAATCTTTAATTTAAGGAATAAAAGATAATTAGGGTAAAATTAAGAAGAATGGCATGCCAGGCCTCCCCCGTGGTTCGGATTCCACGTTAAACTGTAGGTCCTTCATTTCATCTCACAATCACCCTACCATTTACACATTAGCGTAAGTGCGTATAACCCGAATGGGTTTGTAAGACGTGGTGCTAATATAATAAAAATAATAAAGAAAATGGGACCGCTTTTGATTGAAAAGGGGGATGGTAAACCTAATTAAAATCATACTCAGTTCATTCGACCAGTATTAAACCCTGGACTCACCAGTTAAAGCCAGCCACATTATTTCC
>JBCFYV010006450.1:0-12090 GCA_039000515.1 Timema cristinae
TAGGCGCTGAGTGGGTGAATCATAAATCTCAGCCCCCATAATATGGTCATCAAAGTTGTAAAAACAAATATCTCTGGTATATTTCAATCCGGTAACTTTATTTTTTAGGCTATTAACGTTTTAAATCACTACTTTTCCATTCTTATAAAGCCATTGTTGTTAAGAGTCCAGTTTTGTCCAAATTTATTATAATTACTAAAGCCCAGAAGGTAAGGGACTATTTGTTTTGTTTCCTTTGTAAGAGTAGTAAAATTATGCGGCGTAGGGGAAATTTAGCGGGAGTGGTGAGTACCAACCAATCAGCACCTGGGAAGTTAAATTCCTATACAGGGAGTGGGAGGAAAGAGCATGATGAAGCACTTTTATCAAAGACACTGACAGCGGAAATACAGGACTTGCTGGACGTAATTTTGTTTATGTCTATAAAGTTCCTAGATCCTACATAAAATGGCACAGGGTTGTAAAGAGTGGACTACATTGGCTTCTCTATCATAAACATTTGTAGTTTTTTGTGTATTTATGCTCAACAAATCATATTTAAACTAACCTGCAGTAAACTTAAATAAATAGCCTAAAGCTTGTTTAAATAGTTGATAATGACATTTTTGCTATTTTTTTATAAAATCCTGTGAAACCCACCCCTCAAATGTATTTACCCCCAGAGAGAAGGAGAATGTGCTCTAACCATCTTAAATACTGGTTATTGAGGAACAAACATCAATAATATTGTAAAAGAAGATTTCCAATAGTCTAAAAGAAGATGACAAGGGACATCAGGTAACTAAAGTCTGTTCAGCGTAGAAATTGTTTTCTGAAGGGCCTTTTTCCCTACCAGAACTCTAATATATAGTAGGATATTGGTAGGAAAAAGGACCTTTCAGAGAGTAATTCCTACCGTGAATGGAGTATAGTTACAACCCACTTAGGTGACCGTGTGGTCTAATGCACTACTCATGTAGTAGAATAGACTGCCGATGACATGAGAGATTGAGGTTTGCATCTTAATCGGGTGTACTGAGGGTGGTTTTTCCAAATTGATTTTCCACTCTCCCTCCACAAAAATGCGGTTACACTTTCTTAAATATAGCCTTCCTAAGCCCAAAAGCCATTAGCATAATTAGAACATAAGTGTATAACCTGAACGGGTAGTAAGAGTGTTGCTAAAAAAAACTAGTTAGGGCCTATGGTTTGTAACAAAAAACTTGCTTTTCCCTACAGTGTTTTTTCAATAAAAACACTACTTATAGCCTAACAATATAATCAGTGAGCATAAAACAAAGATTAAGTATGGTGCAAGACGAATTAATATAAAAATTATTATCTTTACAGCGACGACAAATTTATTATCACTATCTATTGGATATTAATATTGATGATAGTGGCAGCTCTGCAAAGTTGTGTTGTGTTGGCTACATTACAATCACTTCCTGGCTGTATCTATGGCCATTCATTGGTTTGATTGCCGCTAAACGTCTCCATCAATTAATTAAGTACACTGCGTGTGTGATTTTGTTTCAGTGTTTCTTAGTATTTGTAACTGTATGATTCACAAAAAAAAAGTATTGGTGGCATACAGTTTTTCTCAAGTCCATTATGGTGGTAGCATCTATAACCTATTCACATCCAGGATTAAGGCCGTTTTATGGTAGTAGTTTAAAAAAACTGGGTATATCATTTGGCTTGGTTTTTGGAAAGGACTGCGGTATTAGATATGCTGACTGGTGATCCACCTCATTCATTGGCAGATGCAAAAGTTAAGGACAGATTATTGATGAAAGACGCTAAGATTGTGCAATGCGTGGCTGATATTTTGGAGCAAATAAAAATTGCAAGTACATATTTTTTATGTTACTTCTTTGACGTATGAGTATGTTAAAATGGGTATAATGAATCGAACACAACTGCAGAAAAAATTAAGAAATATGTCTTTTGAAGGAAAGTCAAGCTTGAATAAGTTGATAAATCAGTGGCTTAGTTGAAGAATTCTGGAGGTAGACCTACTATTGAAGGTCAAGGGTGTATTACTTAACTAATGGTAGCTATGAGTGAGCAGTATTTACTGGTTGCGACGTCTATTGATATTTTATTTGAGTATAATAAAAGTGCAGTTAATTTAGACTTTGTAAAAAATAAGTTGTCAAAAGAAGAACATATTTTAAAAATAGTTAAAGGTGCTTTAAGTGCACAGTCATGCTTTTATCAGTTATAAAAGTAAATTAAAAAAGGATCGTTCAAATACTTTCGGTCAATGGTATTATAATTTGTGTAAACCTAAAATGGTGATGCAACCTAGGTAAGTTATAAGCTTGATCAGAGTAAAATTCGAGTTTTTCAGAGTAGAGCTCATGCACACATTCCCAAAGATCTTTCCAGGAAATTAATTATGATTGGATAGTGCTGAAAGAAGGAGAGGACAAGGCAGATCATCAACCTAAGTTCACTGACAAAAGGAATGGATCTGTTATAAGAGAGAACATGATAACCTAGAGAATAGCCCAATGGATGTGAAGACAAAAGATTCACACCCAGGTAAATCCAAAATTAAAACGATTTATGTTCCTAAACGAAGACAAAGCACAAGAATAAGTAAAATGCCTAGACACCTTTAAGATTATGAGGTCAGAAAGATTATGGCTCTCAATGCTGGTTATTTTTCAACATATTCCTATGAAGACGCTGTTAAAAAGAATGAATGGTTGGAAGGTGGCTAGCGAAAGAGCTGGGGTCTCTTGAGAGCAATAGGACGTGGTAATTGTAATGTCCTCCAACTGATGTATCCATAAATGAATCTCGATGGGTGTTTACTGAGAAGACAATTAATGGTGATTTCAACTAAGAAAGCTTGTAAGTATCCAAGCATTACCAAAAACCTACTTTAAAGGAGGAAGATGTTTACTCGCCAGTAGCTCGGCTGGTGACCCTTAGTACACTTTTGACTGTTGCTGTTTAACGTGACTTATCCATTCATCAATTAAATGATAAATCAGAATTTCTGAAAAGTGAATTAAAAGAATGTTACGTTAGGGGGTTTAGTTAGTTGAAATTTAGGAAATAAACTTAAGGTGGAGGGGGGTATGGATGCTGTGTGGGTGTTTGGGTGGTAGTAACGTTGGTTGAGGCTAGTTATTGTGTGGGTTGCTGCTCAGCTGAATAAAGATTGTTGTCTTCTGATAAGGATCCTTTTGGCCACAAAAAAAATTGTCCCAGGTCAAAGGCTAGGAAAGAAATAGTGGGCAGGGGGCTGGGAACAGGGGCAAAGTGGCACTGTTTGAGTTCCAGGGCTCTGGGGATTGTTCGAAGTTGTTCTCAGATCAGAGGGAATGATGTTTAAGTTTTGAAGTTCTAGGAGTGGAAGGTGGATGTGTGTTGGGTCTATTTGGGACAAGGGCCGGGAGAACAAATCTTGGGAGGAAGAAGAGGGAGTTTTCTAGGGGGACTTATCCTGTAAAGGTCGTGGTAATCGTCTTCTTCACTTAAATATTTCCTACCCTGGTGTTTCATCCTTTAGAATAGAGCATGAGTGGTCTGGTCCAAATCTGTCTACAGTATAAATAGTTCTCCTCATTGCAATAGTTTATATTAGATCAGTCGGCCGAGTGATTGATTGAGCAGTCAGCCAAGTGGCACTATTCAGAAACTAAATGAGGTAGGTACTGCATAATGTGTAAACTTGTATATCAATTACTTTACTCTTCCTCCTGAGAGGTGTTACACCTAGTGGGTGACCTGGTGGTCTAGGGGTACAGTGTCAGACTTCTATGCTGGCGGCTGGGGTTCGATCCTCGGTCCCGGCACAGATTTATCTGATTTCCAAACCCTTCCTACACCTCTGACAAGACATCTTGTGAATGTGTGGAATGCCAGGTCGCCACCGTGGTTCGGATTCCACGTTAAACTGTAGGTCCTTCATTTCATCTCACAATCACCCTACCATTACACATTAGCGTAAGTGCGTATAACCCGAACGGGTAGTAAGACGCGGTGCTAATAATAATAGTTACACCTACATACAATCGTATATCTTTCTTATTCATACAACTCATCTAGGCTGCTGTCATCTTGCAAACCACGACTATGGATATGGAGTCTGTGTCAGGACCTTGATAAGAAAGGGTAAGCCTATTTATTAACAAGACCCAACAAATTTAAAAAATTTATTTGGAAAGAAAAACTACAGTAGGCTAAAGAATTAGGTGATAAAATGCGTCAGTCTTTTTAAGAGGTTATTTCTGATACTAGTCAATTGCTCCCACACCCATGGCAACTACAAAATTTGAAAAAGGAAAAAATATAGTTAAGTAATTCAGAGGGACAAGGTAAAATAGGTACCAACCTTGACTTTTCTTCAAATCAGTTGTACTCCCCTTGCCTGGGGGTTGAACCGAACGATTTATTGGTTTCTTTTCCATTGCAAACTCTTCTAACATCTACAGAAGCACAAAAGGAGAACAATTCTCCGCAAGGAGATTCAGAACACAAATTCAAGCCCATCTTTTCAGAATGCCATGATTATTAGTTCCAAAATAAAGAATTGTTGACGAAGACGTAAATTAAATATTTAAATTATTAAAAAAAGATTTTAAAACACAATAGAATACCCTTTCGGGAGCAGGGAACTCCCTGTCACCAAGGACAACAAATTTGAAAGGTAACAAAATTTTTAGTTGTGTCGCATTGAAAATGGCGACAGCCAATAATAATGATAATTTATTCGTATTTTATTGTGCAACCTATGATATAGTAAATAGGACTATAACATACTAACTTTAAATAAGGCTGAGTTGAAGTTCATCTTACGCCGTGCTAAGCTCTGACTACTCATCGGATGAGACAAAAGTTGTTAGCATGTATTCTTATTTACTAGGTATTTTAAAAAATAAATATGTTTTCAGTTTAAAATTGTTATTAGAAGTAAATACAACCTAAAATAAAAAAATCACAATAATTATAATAGGTATATATTTACATACTATACGAAGTTAATATATGGTTCATTATTCAGGGCAAAAAGAAGACACATTAATCAAAACGTTTTGGAAAGAAAGATTGACTTAAATAACGCTTATATCACAGTTTTAGGTTTTTAAACAACTTAAAGAAAATAATTAAAAATTACATTCCACTATTATAAATGGTTCTCACGAACAATTTTCAATTTTATAATTTTGAATGCTATATTTCTCATGAAATTAAAATGAATTAATTGTTCACATGCTCCATCTTTTATTGTTTATTCAGCTGAGACTGATCAACTACAGTTTTGTTATCATTTTTCAATAATGATAATTAAAACTAATAAAAATATACCTCCCTTTTAATTTTAATGAAATCAGGAAACTTCTGTTCAGTCTACTGAATTAGGTGTTCTGACATTCATTTATTATTTATTTTCAAAGCTGCACTTAAAAAAGTTCGCCATCCATTCCTATTTTGAGCTAGTTATACCCTAGGAGCTATTATATATACGGAGAGTACATTCCTATGCTATAATGCTATAGCGTTGTGAAAAGTGGAGTCAGCCTCACCCCTCTCGCGTAGAAACGGATCGAGGCGCTCTATGACATAGTGAGGCAACCGGCCGCGGCCACCGGCTTAACATGGGAAATATAGGGAAAAAGGGGACGCACGCTCACTTTAATTATAATATAACCTGGTTAAGAGCTTTTAGATGGTTTATGTATGTAGGTGTAAATAGTAAATAAATTTGCGTTATTTTTATGTAAAAAAATAATAGATTACTTTGTAATTTGGGTAATAACAAGTGTCTGAAAATGCAAACTAGCCGAAAATCTAGATTTTTGTTGCTAACATTACTAAATTAGCTTAAAATTGTAGTATGTTCAAGCTAAGATTTATTTATAATATTTTTTTTAGTATTGGAGTCTTTTTTAAAACCCATATTAATTTGTGAAAATAGTAACTATTATGCACAAAATAATTCCATTTGTGAGGGGGACAACTATAAAATACATAGTACATTCTTTCTCGGTTTATTAAGTAAATTAAAATAACATGTAAGTTATACAACGTACATGTCTATATAATCATGAAAATAATATGATACTCTAGTGAACCATATTTCTAACCCTAACGTCTAACTAATAGGGTTCATATACAAAAAAAATGAAGTCAACAAAAAGAAAGAGTGTACTGAGTGAGTGCTGAATATAAAAAAATCTGGGCAAAAAACATTAATACCCAGCACACGTAATTAGGAACAATTGCGAAACCTGTCCCCACGGCCAACCTCAACAATATCTAATTATAAACAAAAATATAACTATACCCCTAATTCGATTACCAGACAACATATTTAGCTAGCATCAAACCTAAGAGTGAATGAGTAAAAAGAGTAAGTAGAAAAATATTACGACATGGGTTGTTTATTAGATATTCAAAAGATATGAACAACATTTAAATAATATGTAAAATCCTAAGGAAAGAAAAAGGTATACAATATTTTGTAATCTTGATACCATGGCCTCATATGAAGAGCGCCTTAAATATGTAAGTGAATAACATCACTAATTACGTAAACAAAATTAATAGTTAGTCAAAAGGAACAATATAGGAGTCATCAATTTAACCTCTGCCAAGTGCTCATGATCTTTACAAAAATAATTATCAGATTTCTAACGTTGGCATTAGCTAAAACAATCCACATTTATATTGCCAACACTTAAGAAATTACCAACTATAAAATAAGTTATTAAAGCGGCTATTGCTGATCTCTCAATAGCGCTGATGGCGCCCGATACATTAAGTTCATGTGTAAACATTGGAAGGGAAACATTAATAGCACTACTCAATAAACGGTATCCAATAACACTAAGGTTCAATATAATAGAGATAAGCCTTAAGTCCAAAAAAGGCATTGTTATTTAAATTACTAGGTATTAGTTTTTTTGTTAGAGTCCAATAACACAAGTTTACTATCATTATGAATAACCTTAAGTCCAACAATAAGTATTATTATTAACAATATTACTAGATATAGGCTTTCTAGTTAAAGTCCAAAGTTTAATTCCGTTATACATGAAAAAAATACACGCATAAAAATATTATTATAAATACTATTATTAGATATTCAGTTTTTTGTTCAAATTCAAAGTTTAAGTTCATTAATACTTGAGGTAAATACTAAGTGCACAAGAAATATTATTATAAACAATATAATCAAATATTCCATTTCTTAGTTAAGTTCAAAGTTTAAGTCCATTATGCCGAAAAAGAATTTTGAAAGTTAAAGATTAAGCCGAGAAAGAATTTTGCTTACATTATTAATTTCCGAATCCTTCGCTTGCTCAAGCGATTATCAAAGCCAGTCCAAGAGTGGCACTTCACTCTCACGATTACTCTTTTAAACGGTAAAACACAGTCCACAGAACACGGAACGATGGGATGACGGGGGTTGGTGGGGGTGGGGGAACCAAAGAACATAAACAAGGAGGGGGAATTCTATGCGTTTCTAGACTGGAGTAGAATAAAAACTTGGCACTGGTGAAGAGTGTGTTATTTCCAGCCGAAGATCTTTGGTTCGGGAAGTTGTTTCTGAGAGTTGAATAGGCGCGGTCTCAGTATTCCGTAGTCAGTCGTCTTGTTCGGGCCTGTGCTTTTCGATGGGCCGGTCGGGTGTGTAGTTGAGCCAGCAGCAGACGGTGTCGGTACAATAGGGTATGTCTGTTGTTATTGATTTGGTGATGGTTAGCTTGTGGCTAATCAGTGGCGTAGCTATAGAGGAGCGACTGGAGCAGTCGCTCCAGGGCGGCATGGCTCAGACGGGCAAAGGGGGGCGGAACTAACTGGAAAATGTATATTTTCAGGCTAAGCTCAAGTCTATGAAAAATTTATTTTAGTAAAAACACTCGTCAGTTATGGAAGGGTGTAACAAGGGAGAAGGTGGTGAATAAAAAGGTCTCTTAACAGAAAAGATAACATGGTTCAATGGTCAATAACTGAGATTTGTGCGTGTTTCAAATGTTTTAAAACTTCTTTTTTAACTGAATCAGGTGACAAAGAAATTCTAGACTCATGCAAGCCTCTGGTACTTAAATACCCAGATGACATCTGTCCTAACTTAGGCCAACATCTTGTAAGACTTAAAACTTGTTTTTCAAGCCACATTGAAAAACTTAAAAGTATTAGAGACCTTGCCGATACTGTGATCGTGCGTGCTCAAGTTGGAGCCAGCTTCCCGGATGTTGTGAGTGCGTGCCTCATCTTTTTGACAATGCCCGTTACATCCGCAAGTGCTGAGAGATCCTTTTCAAAACTGAAAATTATCAAAAGCTATCTTCGTAGCACCATGTCGCAGGAGCGTCTGGGTTCTTTAGCAACGATCTCCATCGAGCGAGCCAGAGCAAGAAATATAGACTTAAAATACACCATATCACAATTTGCAAGTGCCAAATCACAAAAGAAAATTTAATATGCAATTTTGAGTTCCTCCAACAATTTGTGAAGATTTTCACTACAAAATTTTGTCTTTTCAAAATTTTATTTTTATTTTTTAGAAGGCTTTTGTGTTGGTAACCCATTTGTTAAACAATTTCACTTTTAATTTGTAATGTATTTCCCAAATTAATGTCCTATTGACAAAAAATTAAGGACCAAAAAACGTAAATGATAAACTTTTCTTTAAAAATACTATGTCGTTTGTGAATAAGTGTTACGTTAGTTTAGTGTTTTTTCTCTGTTATCAACAATAAATGACAAATGTTATCTATATTAAAATACTCTGTTTTATTAGTTCCAAACGCCAAAACTTTAGTTGTTATATTGTGTAAAAGTAAAAAACTAAGCAGATTTGCATTTCAATGTAACATACATTTCAGTAAATGTAAATCCATGCACAAAAAAAAATTAATTTATTTTCTTTATGGAACAAGATTAATAAGAAACAACCAACATAGGCTACTTTTAAAGTCAGTTTAATCTGTTAGGTTTACTTAAATTTATATGGTGTTATGGTTCAGTTAATTTTTTGATGGAAACAATGGGCTGGGAGGGGGGTGCCCAAGTTAAACCGCTCCAGGGTGCTTCAGACCTAGCTACGCCACTGTGGCTAAGCTACACTAATTTATACTGCTTTACCATACAAGTCGATTTTTTTAGTCCATCACAATTTTACAAATATGTAAGAAAGTGAAAATACAAGTATTTTAATTTGTTGAAAATTTCTTAGAAGACAAGATCCGAAATCAAGTAAAAATTTGATTAACTTATTTCCAATTGGGATTCGTAAATTGTGTAGTTTATTTGTTATAGTTTTAATTTCTTAATTTATTTGTAAAATTAAAGAAAATAATGTGTTAGTATAACATGTAGCAATAAAATATACCATATAATAAATAAATATAAATTTTAAATGTAACAGTGGAACGCTATGTTGTAATTATTCTTTTCCCGCCTGTTGTGATAGCCAAATGCACTGCAAGATAAAACCATCTTTCCATATAATAATATTCAGACTCGTGTCTACAACTGTTTGCTTGGAAATGCGAGCACCGCCCAGGTTGATTCATAACCCCTCACCCCAACATTCCCCGAGTCAAGGTCGGCTTAAGTTGCACTTCAAGATAGCCATTCCATTCATGATTATATCCAGTTCATTTAATTACACCCAAACTATTTCAAGTCCAGTCTTATGTTATTCTGCCATTTTAGTCACAGGAAGGTATGAAAGATCGTATAGTGAATGTTTAGTGGATCAATAGTGTGGTATCGAAAACACTATCACTTCACCTTTTAACCTATGATGACGCTAACAACCCCACCTTAGTTTCCACAAAGCATCGACTTAGCCAAGTTCTAGCATACGTCTCTAGGTATTTTGATAAAGTTAGAGAATCTGCGTGTCCTAATAGTTAAGCGATACCTTTTGAAATCAAGCCTTTCCTACACTCTTGGATTACCCTAATAGCATACTCCAAGGTTAAATGATAAATAAATGGGGCAAGTACATCTCCTTGTTTCAATCAATTTATGTACTTCGAAAGTATCGGATACGTGACATCCAGCCATTACCTTGTCACGCGTATCTGTCAAACACACGTCAATTAGCGTGGCAAGTGTTTTTTAAGTATTTCAAACGTATCTAAAATTTAATATAATCTGTTTATTTTAACTGACTCACAAGCCTTTTTTAAAATATGTGTGCAATTGATTTTTTGTTTTGTTTTTAGTGTAGTACCATCTATCTAAAAGCTATCGAGTGACAATAATGAATAGTTGGTATTATCAAACCGTTATAGGCGGGAACTTGGATGTGGAGTGGTCAGTCAGTGAAATGGGCATGCAAGCAAAGATTATTATTATTATTTGTAATGCAACAGATATTCTAATGAATAAATTACATTAACAATGACGTTAATGTTAACATTTTGAGTATGTATCTTTAAATACGTTTAGTTGAATTGTGTGTATAGGTACGGTCATTGTTGAATTTGGGAGTGATAGACCACCAAAGTGTAGCAAAGGAAAATTGTGAGTTTTGGAAAGGAGATTCAGATCTTTTCAATAGCAATTGAGCCGTCCACAGTGGACCTTCAATGGGGGCGATAGTTACGCAGCTTTAATTGATTATCGCAATCAAAAAATGGGTTGAATTCAGACCAAAAATATGATTTATTTTATTCGGCTGGAACTGAGGTGATAAATATTGTAGATACTCTACCAAGGAAATTGGATGCAAATGTAGAAAAAAAACTAGGGGGATGAGGCTACCTATCAGCAAGACATTTAAGGAAAAACTACCATTCAAATTGATAACTTATTCAAAATTAATTTATTGCAAACATGAATAAAGTTTGTTGGATGAAACAAGAAAGTAGCGAAACGGTAAGACAAGTTATCGTAAAATTTGCCTGTCGATAAAAATTCTGCGGTTTTGTTCAAGATTATAAAATATTCGGGACTAACTGATCAACGCGTGCGAATCTGATGTGCTTTGGTGAAAATTGATCAAAGGTAGAGGGGATCTGGCACTAAAGCAAGCAGCAAGAATTGCTCTAATGTGGGAAGAGGATCGAAAACTTGTGAGCAGCAGTTAGAGCTCATTGAACAAAGTGAGCTTATGTAAGATCATTTAAACTTTTAATACTCGAAAAAGTGATAGGGAATGGAGTAAAAAAAAAAGGAGTTAACAATAAGAATGTTTAATAGGAAATAAGGACCAATGTGCTACGTTTGTAGATATCTTGAACACATGGCTAGAGAAAAATGTTGCAAGGTGATTAAATTTTTATAAAAATTGCGGCTTAAATGGTAAATTTTCCAAGTGTTGCAAAACAAAAAACACGAAAGGGTCAAAATCAGGGGAACTCCAAAACATTTACTTGCAACATCAAGAAAAAAAAAAGAAGTGAATCTACTTCAGATAATGATTAACTCAGTCGAGCTTTTGCTTTCCCATTAAATACAGTAGGCCTATATATAAAAAATCATTTAAGAAAGGATTTAATTCCAAAACAACGTGGCAGTTTTCAGATAAAATGTTTAATGACTCGGGGGCAAACTGAGACGTAAAGAATAGACATGAATGGAAGTAAAAAAAAAAATTGTTTGTAACTCATATGAAACAGACAAAGCAATTTATCCTTATGGAGGGCCTGCGCCTTTAACATTAGTGGTAGGATCTTTCAAATCCAATGGCATTTTGTGTAATGGAAACTCCGTAAAGATGCAGAATTGATTTGTAGTGGATGGGCAAGGCGTGCCAATTTGGAGAAATTCTACTGCCATGAAGTCGTGGGTTTTTTTTTTTTCAAAGGGCAAGACGTAAGCAAAGTAAAAGATTTGTAGCAATCTATAGTACAATAATCAAAAGTTGTTTTTGAAGAGGTGCCACATTAAATAATTTCATGGAAACTCTCAGAGAAAACATTCCAAACGTTTGCGGAATCAAATGGAAAGACGGCAGCGTTTAGAACTAGCTCTAAATTGGGAAAAGTGTTCATTTGGAGATGTAGAACTAATGTTTTAATGTTTATTGGTCATTACCAGAACCAGGATTTCTTAATGTTAGTACTTATTGTCTGTTCACGGTAGGAATTGACTTCTGAAAGGTCTTTTTCCCTACCATAAATCTAT
>JBCFYV010006451.1:0-12033 GCA_039000515.1 Timema cristinae
TCAATTTTCATGTTGAAGACATAAAGAATTAATTAACTCAAATGTTAACTGAACATACATTTTGCCAAGTATTTGTTACAAGTGAGCGATGTAAACTTTTATATTCGGGGAAAGTCAAATAAATTGTATGGCATATGTTAAAGCCAAATCATAGTTGAATATATAAAAAAATTATCACATTACAATATAACTTTAGATAATAAATAAATTTATAAAATATATATATTACAAACAGGCTTATTA
Source organism: Timema cristinae (assembly GCA_039000515.1). NCBI lineage: Eukaryota > Metazoa > Arthropoda > Insecta > Phasmatodea > Timematidae > Timema > Timema cristinae. The sequence continues at coordinate 244 of JBCFYV010006451.1, forward strand.
TATTTCATCCAAATTGATAAACCTCAAATTGGATTTTTAAATATTTTCGAAACCTAATCAAAGTTAGAATAGTTTTTGTTAGTTGTTCTCTGCTTATAAAATATTATATTGTGTTTATTTATTAATTTTATGCACTAAAATAATTTATAAAAAAATTTTATTTCACAATTGTTTGTAACATCTCACTCTAAACTGATAAATCAACACAATATCAATTCAATTACTTCAAATTTTTCATTATTTCTCTTTATGGAATTCTCGTTTCGATTTTTGAATAGGAAATTCATAATAATCTTGATTTGTTTCGTAAAAGCTCGATATGGCAATAATTTAACATAATTAAGTTTTATATCTGGCTGTGAATATTTACTTTCCCTCTACCCCCCGAAGAAAAAGATATGTGGTCGTCAAAAAAATCTAACATGAATTTTAATAATATGTCTATGTTTCAAGACCTGTTGAAACCGAAAAAGTCAGAGCGAGGGAATTTTTTGTTTTTAGTATGCTTTTATTAATTGGCATTTAAATTCTATTTAAAAGGGGCTCTAGAAGTCGATTTAATGAAAAATAGTATGCGTGCATTTTTAACTAAAACCTGCTACATCAAAATTTAAATATGTTTTTATAGCCATTTTAATGTAGCGAGTAAAAGATTGGGAAACTCCGTCTCATGAAATTTTAGTGTCTAAAAACTAAATTACATAGATTTATGTTAGTTTTTCTTGCCTGTCCTTGGTTTGGCGGGTAAACCAAGCCACAATGTGTATTTCGTCCCTTCTACCCAATGGGTATCGATTGTTTCAGTCCGCGGGGTATGTGCATGCGAGATGGGATACAGCTGATAGAACAATCCACCGCCGGCCGCCTATCCGCCGTCGACCTTGTATTATTATTATTATTATTATTATTATTATTATTTTTGTTTAACGGCCCATCGACACATCTAGGTCATTAGGCCTTGAAATATATTAAAAAACAAAATAAAATCCCCATAGGGAAAGAGATAAAACATTCACCATCTGAGACACTCCATAGGAGTGCTCAAATGGCTCCTGATAAATTAATGATACACCTGCTAAAAAAAAAAACAAGTGTATCACTCTAATAAAAAGACTAAACAAACATATTAAAATATAACACGTTAAAAAGACAAAACATGTTAAAATGATAATACGTTAAAAGACAAAACAACATGTTAAATTGTAATAAAACTGTTAAAAAGATCTCAATATGAGATAATATCCAAAAGAGCCACTTTATAAAAGTGACTCAAATGGCATTAAAAAGATCCGCCTGGGGTATAAAACGGAGTAAACAAATAACTCCATCCGCACTATCGCGTAATAAAAAACGTAAGTCACCTTTAAAATCAAGAGCCAGACGGATAGGGCTAGTTTGCGACACTCCAACCAAAATGTGATGCACACTAAGGGGAGTATCACAAAACTCACACACTGGAGGTGGGTCCCCTCTTAGTAAAAAACTATGGGTCAATGAAGTATGCCCGACGCGGAGTCTCGTCACGATGACCTCCTCTCTTCTAGACTTTCGTATAGAAGAGGGCCATCGCGACACACCGTCCCTGATGGACCGCAGCTTGTTCTGAGCAGGGTCGAGACCCACTGCTCGTGCCAGGTGCGTAAGACTCCACGCCGAACATAACCCTTTAGATCTAAAAACATGACACCCAGACTCGCCTCCGGAGGCAGGCGTGCTGCCTCCTTGGCTGCCCGGTCCGCCAGCTCATTTCCTGGAAGACCAGCATGACCAGGATCCAGCAAAAGGCGAGCCGGTGATTAATGAATCAATTTTAAAAATTGCTCATGTATCATCTGCACGAGGGATTCCAGGAGTAGAGAGTAGACAATGCCAACAGAGCACTCATGGAATCCGTGCAGATGAGGACAGAACGGTGACTACTTCGGTAAACAAAACACAAAGATTTAAAAATGGCATATAATTCAGCCGTAAAAACACTGGGTTTTTTTAGGTAAACCAAAAATTTTAAAAATTGGATCCTTCCACAACAAAAGCACATCCCACGGAGGCTCCAGATTTAGAGCCGTCAGTGTAGATGCGCTCGAATCCGTGAAAGCGAGTGGAGAGGAGCTCATTAAAGGTCCTCTCATATACAAAGTTTGGGGGGGTCGCTTTAGGAACTTGGCAAGATCAAAAATGGCATTGAGGTAGGCGTATCTTCCAGGGAGATTATTATTATTATTATTATTATTATTGTTTAACGGCCCATCGACACATCTAGGTCATTAGGGCCTTGAAATATATTAAAAACATAATAAGATCCCCATAGGGAAAGAGATAAAACATTAACCATCTGAGACACTCCATAGGAGTGCTCAATTCGACTCTTTGTATAAATTAAGTGATACACCTGCTAAAAAAAAAACCACAAGTGTTTTCACTCCAATAATAAGACAAAACAAACATATTAAAATATAACACTTAAAAGGACAAAACAAACATATTAAAATATAACACGTTAAAAAGACATAACATGTTAAAATGATCATACGTTAAAAAGACAAAACAACATGTTAAATGTAAATAAAACCGTTAAAAATATCTCAATATGAGATAATATCCAAAAGAGCCACTTTATAAAAGTGACTCAAATGGCATTAAAAAGATCCGCCTGGCGTATAAAACGGAGTAAACAAATAACTCCATCCGCACTATCGCGTAATAAAAAACGTAAGTCACCTTTAAAATCAAGAGCCAGACGGATAGGGGCTAGTTTGCGACACTCCACCAAAATGTGATGCACACTAAGGGGAGTATCACAAAACTCACACACTGGAGGTGGATCCCCTCTTAGTAAAAAACTATGGGTCAATGAAGTATGCCCGACGCGGAGTCTCGTCACGATGACCTCCTCTCTTCTAGACTTTCGTATAGAAGAGGGCCACCGCGACACACCGTCCCTGATGGACCGCAGCTTGTTCTGAGCAGGGGTCGAGACCCATGCTCGTGCCAGGTGCGTAAGACTCCACGCCGAACATAACCCTTTAGATCTAAAAACATGACACCCAAACTCGCCTCCGGAGGCATACGTGCTGCCTCCTTGGCTGCCTGGTCCGCCAGTTCATTTCCTGGAAGACCAGCGTGACCAGGAATCCAGCAAAAGGCGAGCCGGGTGCTTAATGAATCAATTTTTAAAATTTGTTCGTGAATCATCTGCACGAGAGGATTCCACGAGTAGAGAGTGGACAATGCCAACAGAGCACTCATGGAATCCGTGCAGATGAGGACAGAACGGTGACTACTTCGGTAAACAAAACACAAAGATTTAAAAATGGCATATAATTCAGCTGTAAAAACACTGGTTTCATTAGGTAAACCAAATTTAAAATTGGATCCTTCCACAGCAAAAGCACATCCCACGGAGACTCCAGATTTAGAGCCATCAGTGTAGATGCGCTCAAATCCGTGAAAGCGAGTGGAGAGGAGCTCATTAAAAGTCCTCTCATATACAAAGTTTGGGTGGTCGCTTTAGGGAACTTGGCAAGATCAAATGGCATTTCGGAGGGCGTATTTTCCCAGGGAGAAACTCGACCTGGTGATGTGGGGATAGCCTTTGGCAAAACTATCCCACACGTGTCGAAAACAGATAGCATCCGGATCCCAACCGGCCTTGCACTACGCCATTTAGTTTCATACAAGACACGGTTAGGGGGATGAAATACAGATCGGTAAGCAACATTATTTGGCCATGCAATGCAGTTTCGACACGTAAGATGCCAAGGAGGTAAGACCGCCGGTAAGAAAGAGGGGGCTCACCGGCGTCAGCACATATGCTGACGACTGGACTGGTACGAAAAGCACCAGTAGCCAGTCGAATGCCAGCATGGTGGACACTATCTAGCATCTTCAACGCCGAGGGTCTAGCTGAGCCATAAACAAAGCTCCCATAATCTAGTTTAGATCTGACCAGGGCCCTATACAGGCGCATCAAGGTTTTCCCTATCAGCACCCCAGGACCGACCGCTAACCACTTTGAGCAAATTCAATGCCTTAATACACCTCGCTTTCAGGTCTTTGATGTGGGGGATCCAAGTAAGTTTAAAATCGAATAAAAGTCCCAGGAACCTTACGGTCTCGGAGACAGGTAAAACAACGTTTGTTCATTAAAATATTGGGGGCTGGATGTATTCCGCGTAATCTATGGAAGTGGACGACCGTCGTTTTGGCTGCAGAGAAGCGAAAGCCATTACGCGATGCCCACGACCAAAGATTGTTAACACTCAGTTGTATCTGTCGTTCAGCCCTGTGGAGACTTGACGAACTGCAATAAATTGCGTAGTCATCCACAAAGAGGCATGAACGGACAGGACGGTGTACATTGTCCACAATGCCATTTATTGCAATGGCGAACAACGCACAGCTTAAAATACTGCCCTGGGGCACCCCATTTTCTTGAATAAAATCATCGGATAAGGTGTTGTTTAAACCTTACCCGGAAGTGTCTATCCGACATAAAATTAGCTATAAAAACAGGGAGGTTCCCACGGAACCCCCAGTTAAAAAGGGTTTTTAAAATGCCGTACCGCCATGTGGTATCGTACGCTTTCTCCAAGTCAAAGAAAACTGCCAAAAGATGCTGTTTATGGAGAAAGGCGTCACGAACTGCCGTCTCGAGACGGACGAGATGATCCACCGTAGATCGGTTGCGGCGAAAAACCACATTGAATATTTGATAGTAGATTTCGGGATTCTAAATACCAATTTAATCGTTTATTTATCATTTTTTCCAATATTTTGCATACACAACTAGTTAAGGCTATCGGTCTATAACTAGTTGGTTCTAATTTTTCCTTGCCACTTTTATATAGAGGGATAATTGTTGGTTGCCTCCACAGTGTTGGGAACTGACGAGATTCCAAACACTATTGTAGAGGTCCAACAGACATGCTCGTCCAGCAGGGGGTAACTGGCGCAACATTTCATAATTAATGTCGTCGGGGCCAGGAGCTGTGCTACCCGCCTGGGACATGGCATAGGTCAGTTCATCTAAAGTAAAGGGGGAGTTGTAATCCTCCCCCTGACTCCGACCAAAGTCAATAGAATGGCGCTCTATGTTCCGCTTATGCGCTGCAAACTCATTTGAGTAGCTTGCAGTGCTAGATATGGCGGTGAACATAGAGCCCAATACATTGGCGACCTCCACAGGGGAGGAGACAAAGCGTTACCATTTGACATGAGGGCAGGTATGTTATTGATGGTATTTTTGCTACTACGTAATTTACGAATATTGTCCCAAACCTTAGTTGTGGGAGTGGAAATTGTAAGGGTAGATATAAACTGTCTCCAAGACTCTCTTCTGCTTTCACGAATGATACGGCGAGCTCGAGCACGCATAATCCGGAATGATTCTAGATTATCCAAGGTAGGACGCCGATGGAAGAGACGTAATGCTCTTCGACGGTCAGAAATAGCCAATCTACACTCCTCGTTCCACCAGGGAACAGGTGGTGGCGCGGGTTTGGCGAGGATTTAGGGATAGATTCCTCGCCGCCATGATGACCGTCGAAGTAAAATGGGCAATATTAACATCGACGTCCGGAGAAAGGGGTTGTACAAATACGGCGAGCTCGCGAAATTTATCCAAGTCAGCACGTTTTAAGCACCCATTGTGGTGCACGTGCTATACCGGGAGGGTCTTCAATTAGCGAAAGCAGAATGGGAAAGTGATCGCTGCCACATAGATCCGAGTGGACCTCCCAAAGGAAGTGGGCAGCGATCCCGGGGCTACATAGAGTTAGGTCGATGGCAGAGGATACACCATTAAAGGTGGAAAAGTGTGTCTGGGTCCCGGTGTTCATTAACACCAGGTTTCCCGAGACAAGAATATCCTCTACCATCCTCCCGCGGGCGTCTGTATAATTAGACCCCCACACCAGGTTGTGTGCGTTAAAGTCCCCCAAGATAATATAGGGGGCGGGAAGTTGTTTAAAGAGGGCCTCTAGGCTCCTCTTTGAAACACGTTCACCTGGTGGGAGGTAGATGCAGCATACAGTTACTTCTATAGGAAGGGAGACTCTCACAGCAATCACTTGGAGATCAGATACAATATTTATAGACTTATTATATATATTGCTACGTGCAAGTATAGCCACACCTCCGCTAGCCCGATCGAAGAATGGCTTGTCGGTACGATATACATCGTACCCACGGAGCATCGGGCTGTCAGTTGGGCGGAAGTGGGTCTCCTGCAAACACAATATGGAAGGATGCAGGGAAGAAATTATTAGTTTAATTTCCTCTACACGAGCATAAAAACCCCTACAATTCCATTGTAGTAGCGACATAAGTTATTAGTATAAAATTTAGTTATCCTCGCAATCCATGACACTATCTCTTAAAATTAAAAATTGGTTGAGGGCCTTTTTAGGTCCTCTTGCCTTTCCCAATCTCTCCTGGACCTCCCGCTTTAGGAGAGGCTTCGATTTACTTTGGAGAGACTGGGTAGTCGGATCCTTGCGCGAAGGCTTTGTTAAGGCCTTCGACGCTTTTTACTATTATTCTTTTCAGCGGTCTCTCGCTGGTCCTTCTGCAAGGCACCAGTGGGACTCGCCTTTACGGCCTCACCTTCTCACCACTCATCCCGGCCTCTGGAGGCCCAGAGGCGAGAGTTAGCGACCCAAGAGTGGCCGCATGCAATTTATTTCCCCGGGGAGGGCTCGGGGAAGTTCCCCGAGGAGGGCTGGGGGAGTTCCCCGAGGAGGGCTCGGGGAAGTTCCCGAGGAGGGCTCGGAGGAGTTCCCCGAGGGGGGTTCGGGGTGTTCCCCGAGGGGGGTTCGGGGGAGTTCCCCGGGGGGGGGCTCGGAAGTGTTCCCCGAGGGGGTCTCCTTGGGGTACAGTGGTGGAGGCGACTGTTGTGAAGGTGTCGCCACTTGTTTTATATTTTGCATCACCATAGTTGATGCTGGTTTTTTGTTGAGTCTCGAATAGAGACGAGTGGCACAGGTCGTGTAGGAGACTTCACAATATTAACTGCGCAGTGGCAGTTAGGGCAGTTTATATTTTGGCCAACAATTTGGCTGTAGGAGCTTTGAAATACCGGAGCTTGTAGTGCAGTAAACTCTTTGCGTGCCTGGGCATAAAGGGATCTTCTTTCTGTTTGGATCTCCAGGACTTTTTTTTCTACTTTCCAATTCGGACAGGACCGAGACCAGGAGAATGAGGACCCTTGCAATTAATGCAGAATTTAGGAGACTCGCATGGTTGTTCGTGAGCCTCCTGTCCACAATCTGCACAGGTTGGCTTACCACGGCATCGAAGCTTCGTATGCCCAAATTCCTGGCACTGAAAACAGCGCCGAGGGTTGGGACATACGGCCGGACCCTAAGCACGTGTAAGCCTGCTCGGATCTCCTTTGGTAAGGAAGAGTGGCAAATGTTAGGATATAACTGTCAGTATTCTTCACTACATCGTTCCTTTTGATGGTAATCCTATTATACTTCGGTGACATGTTGAGGGGAAAGCTCCTCACAGATGTCCTCAATGCTTACGCAGTCGAGGTCATAGCAAGTGGACCACTCCTTGCAAACATTGAGGAACCTGTGCGGCTCCACCTTCACCTTTAAATGATTAGAGGGGCTCAACGGTATTGTAGTTATTGCCATTATTTTCTTTGTCTGAAGGTCGTTTTCAGTCTGGATCATAATCGTACCATCGCGCAGTTTTCTAATTGAAACCCAGACTCGGCAGCTCCACTTATCACTCTTTCGAGGACAAATGGGCTGACACGCCTGAGGTTCTCATTATCATCCATTCGAGACATTACCAGGAAGCGGGGCTGGGGCCTCACCACTTCCTGGATTTTTTCAATTAAAGGGCTGGACGGCCTTACCCGTTTCCGCCTCTTATCTATATTACGAAACCCTTTCAGGGCCGGGCAGTGAGTTGCCAGCAGGGTTTGGCAGTACGGTGCCAGCGGCGACAATGTTGTCGGCCATGCCATTATTGGGGACAACCTACACAATACTCGGATCGTAGACCCAGGTGACCCAAGTTGGTACTACCACATATGGCGCTGTTAACTGTCCCGACGAGAGGCCCTATGCGACGCTAGACATGACAACCTTCGCATAGAGCATCGCCGAGAGAGAGGTCATCGCAGCAAGTGGGTGTAGGAAAGTGCCAATTTACGTCCGGTCCCTCATGAACGCAACCGATCTTTTCCCAAAGTAGGGTACCCGGTTATTGTCATCCCTAAGGCCCTTCTACTAAGGTATTGCAACCGGCGCCACTTTCATTCAGGAGCTCAAAGCAGTGGTATCCTATAATAAACAGAGAAGAGCCGGGTTAGTAGCCAAGGTCGTCAACGGAAAGGCCAAAGGCCTCGTGCAGGATGAACGGCAGGGGGAAGGGAAGAAAAATGTAAGGATAGATATAGCGAAGGGGGAAGAGTGAAGAAAGAAAGGGGGGAAAGTGAAAGAAGAAAATGACGTGAAAGGAAAGATATAGGATAGGTTTGTCCTGAACGAGGTACATCCTGCACAGAAGCCTCCCCTTTTAGTCGCCTCTTACGACAAGCAGGGGTTACTGCGGGACTATTCTAAACCCCGTCCCGCAGGGGGGGTCGACCTTGTAGAGATTAATACAAGTATAGGTGACGAGCGCGGTGTTAAGCTTACCGTGCAGGCGGTGTTCGGTCGCATGAGGCTAGGAAACTATCCTAGAGATGGTATTAAACTTATAAAATACAATTAAAAACATAATTAATGACAAAGGTTTAAGGGGAGCGCACCAATGCTATCTTATCATGTCAATTTCGTCATTTTCATGCTCCTTTTTACCAAGATCTATAAGAGCTACATATATTATTTTTTGCAGGCGTTTCCAGTAGGTATTATAAGATTAAAAATGTTGCTATGTTACACCCCCCCCCCCCAAGTTTTGACAAATATTTTTTTTACCTTAAGTAATAATCAACAAATCTTCAAATACTCATGTCTTAAGTTAAAATATCATGGACGTGCCTAGCTTTCTTTCTTTTCTTCATATTAAAATAACAATTTTTTTCTTAGATGGTCAACCTGCTTAACGTATTTAAGTTCTTTACTACACAGAGAGGTAATTGAATATATTAGTTTTGGAAATATTGAGCTACCCATTCCCCTCCATCGCGTTATTTCTAAGACTCCCACTGAAAAGTTTCAAATTTTAAGATTTAGTTGGTTAACTTGATAGGTCCTTATACACAAGGTTATGCATTGCTCTCTCCATAGAATAGGTATTAATATAGAAGGCGCTCTTGTGGGGTTTTGCAGTACAACAGTTGTGTAAGTGGCACTAGACGGCAGTATCCCTAACAAGCTTTCTGGCGTTATATTCAAATCTCATACATCTTTATTTGGTATTGTGAATTTTAAGTAACTCAATCTAAAACCTTGATTAGGAAATAAAATTTAGGGAACTCAATCTGCATGCATATGAAAGTAGTATGGAAATAACACTCCAAAGGCAGTTGGTGTGCATTAATAATACTGAAAATTATCAAGTAAATTTTATTACTAAAACTGCCTAACTTTTTGCATATTTAATAAAGCAAAGAAAAGAATCAATTCATCTTATATAAAACATTCATTCATCTATATTAAAAATTCAACTGATACTTTTGAAGGATTGTTTTTATGCAATACTAACAATAAGTCATGAAGTAAGATCTATTTATTGCAATACAGAAGTAAAATCTCACTTTACAAATCAATGGATAATAAACTATTAATCCTGTGTGAATCAAAGATTTTCAATTTTGTATCAAATTCAAATATTGGATGACTCAAATTGAATCTGAATCTCATGCTTAAAAGAAATTTTGAATTAAAACTCAGGCCTAAAACTAATTTAGAGTATGATCAGAATTAAATCTTCAAGTAGTTTTTTTTATTAGAATCAGGGCAGATTGTATTGAATGTTTTATTTTAAAAACTTTCTATACATTAAACAATTTATTTTAGGCTTACCATGATTTTTTCAAATTGAAAAATGATACCTGAGCACTCAAGGTTTTAAATCAAATTTGTGTTGAGTATTTATTTAGAAAAGCGGGAATTTGAATTATACACAGATAATATGGTGTTGTCATGGATGTGGCGGCATCCTAAGCAATTAGGAAAGATTGGTAGGTGGGTGTTACGCTTGTCCAAATAAGAGTTCAGCATGCATCACGTTCCTGCCAGGAATAACGTAACTGCTGATGCCCTGTCTTTGATGGCGGAAGAACCTCGAGCCAATTGAGACTAATGACGTAGTGCATCCGTTTAGTGTGATCCCACTCTATCCCAGAGTCATTTGTGACTCATTTGTCAGAGTGAAAAAAAAGGTGTGAAAGTGAAGGAAGAAGAAAAATGTGTGAAAGGAAAGATGTAGGATAGGGTTGTCCTGCACAAGGTACGTCCTGCACAGAAGCTCCCCTTTTAGTCGCCTCTTACGACAAGCAGGGGTTACTGGGGGGACTATTCTATACCCCGTCCCGCAGGGGGCTATTTAATGTAGATAAACAAAATTATTTATGACATGAATACGGAGAATTTTTAAAGTAGTGGTCATTTAGCCACCTGGTCTACATCTCTGTCCAGCCATCTCGAATCCGTATCTGCCCAAAATACGAAAAATACTTTTTGAATACAGGTCTTATCTGTTTGCATGCTAACCGGCCAGTGCCAAGCCTGACGCTTCCCTTCCACATAGGGTCAAACACAGACGCTAAATCGAATGTGCTGATTGGCCAGGAGTCCGCGCCAAAAAAAAACCTTCCCTGAAAGACCACAACGGTTAAGCAACCGGTGTGTCTCACAGCTTCCGGGTTCAGTTATTAATACATTGCACGATGCTTTAAAATAAAAAGTAATAAATTTGAATGACTCTAATATTCCAACAAAGACTTTAAAATAATGAAAAACGATTAGATTAAAAATTTAAAGGCCTGAAAAAGAAGTTAAAAAATTGAAATTTAAAACACATACTGCTTACAACTTTGGTTATGATGTACATAACTTATAATTACCATAAAACCCACACTTTCTTATAATTAACCATTTGATAGTAATAAAGAGAAACAAATTAGGCCTAGATGAAATGAACAATGTATTTATCAGTTTAGTACTCTCAGTATCTTGAGCGTATTAATATGTAAACTAAAAGGAAAACTAATATAATTATATAAATTATTATTATTATTGTGGTTTAGAGGCCCATCGACACATCGAGGTCATTAGGGCCTTGAAATATATTTAAAACATAATAAAATCCCGATAGGGGAGAGATATAATCATTCACCACCTGAGACACTCCATAGGAGTGCTCAAATGGGCTCAAAGTACAATTGAGTGAAAACACCTGCTAAAAAAAACCACAGGTGTATCACTCTAATAAAAAACAAAACAAACATATTAAAACAATATATTAGATAAAAAGACAAAACTAACATGTTAAAATAATTATTTTATTAAAGTTTGTTAAAATGATAAAACGACAAGACAAACACATTAAAGTATACTGAAATGTTAAAAAGGTCTCATATGAGATTAAATCCAGATGAGCCACTTATAAAAGTGACTCAAATGGCACTAAAAAGATTCGCCTGGCGTATAAAATGGAGTAAACAAATAACTCCTTCAGCGCTGTCGCGTAATAAAAAAAGAAGGGCACCTTTAAAATCAAGGGCCAGGCGAATAGGGGCATATCTGCGACACTCCACCAAAATGTGGTTCACACTAAGGGAGCATCGCAAACTCATACACTGGAGGTGGATCCCCTCGATAAAAA
>JBCFYV010006452.1:0-11743 GCA_039000515.1 Timema cristinae
GGCCTAAAAATACATTTGCGCAATTTTTATTGTGGCCTTCACCTAAATTTCGGGGCTGACAAATTTTTAGAAGGGGGCTTGTGCCCCTTTCTCCTATGGCTATATCAATTTTACATCTATCGAAGAGAAGAAGTTTTTTTTCACCGTTTTTAAATTTAAATAGGTAACCCTCTTTTGAAATTTTTGGGTGAGTAAATTCTTTCATTAATAAGGGCTTCCACCCCCAGGGCAAACACTTTTTGAAAATTATGAAGAGTATTTCTTAGTTAAATTGTCGGGTTTGGAAAAACTTTAAAATATAAAAGTTTTTGAAAAAATCTAAATGCTGGGGAGGGGTTAAAGGGGGGGGGGGGGGGATAACTTCCCCGTGCAAAAACTCCCCAAAAAATAAGGGATTGATTTCTTTGCTAAAAAAAATTTAGGAGGGACACACTTTTTTTCCCTATTCATAGACAACTTTTCATCTTTTGTTTTAAAATATATTTTTTTTCTTTTGGACCGGGGGTAAAAAATAAAACCTTTTTAAAATTTTGGTTTTGAAGATTTTTTTAAGTCACAGGTTTCTTTTTTCTTTTTCGAGGGGTTTTAACATGGAACCAAATCTGTGTAGTCCAAATTTAAAAATTATTTTTAAAAGTTTAAAAAGGTGTTGAATGAAAGTACACTTGTAAAAATGAAAAAGGAAGGGTGTCAAAACTAATTGTTTTTTTTCTTTCATTTCGAAAAATTAAACAAATTATAGAGTGTAACAAATCTCTGAAGTTTGGTTCAATAGGGACTAATCAGGTGGGGCCCAAAGCCAACCTTAAACTAAATTTTAATTTAAAATAATTTTTTTTGTTTTCCTATAAAAAAGAATTCTTTTATTTTCAAAAACAGCAATGTAAGAATTAATTATCATTTCATTTTATTCAAAAATTATTAAATTTTTTATTTTTATATATTTTTTGTTTTGTCTCAACAATATTTCTAATTTTAATTAGTTTATTTTTTCCCCGGGAATTTCTTGGGTTTGGGCTTGGGATGGGTAAAGTGGAAAACAATAATAAATCCAAAAAGGGGCCAACAATTGTTATTTTTATGCATTTTTTTTTTTTATTTTTAAAAATTACATTTTTTCCCTAAAAACCCTTTTTTACTAAATTGTTCATGTTTTTAGTTTTTTTTTTACCCAGGGGTCTCGAGTTTTGGGAAGTCTAAGCCGATATTGAATTAACCGAGGCAAAATTTTTTTTTTTTTCTTTTTTCTCCTAGTACTGGGGGGTGGCGCCCAAAAATAACACCGTCCTTATACATCTTGATGTTAACTATTGTTTTAGTTAAAGTGCAGGGAAAAAAAATTTTAACACAATTATAATAATTTATCAATACAATAATAAAATAAACAAAAAATATTTTTTTATTACCCCGGTGGGTCAAAAAAGTATTCCAGAAACCCAATTTACCCATAGTCATTACATTTGCGTCCACAGGGTTTTAGTACTTTTTTTAAATTTTTTTGTTGTTAGCAGTACAAATATATTTATTCAAATAGATAAAAATACTTTGAATTGGTTTTTATGGTCAAATTTTGGCAATATTTAAAATAGGAGGTTAATAAAAAAATAAAAAGTGTATTAAATATTTTTAAAATTTTAAAAGTACTCATTCCTAATCACTGGCGTTCCTGGGTATATGATGGGGGGGTGAATGGGAGGTCGTTTTAAATTACCCATTTCCCTCCCTTTCTTTTAAATTTACACACAAGGCCTTTAAAAAATAATATCATTAAAATAATCCAAATTAATTTTTTAATACTTTATCTAAAAAGCAATGCATATTAAATCAAATTTTCAATGGCAAATAACAAATAAGGTACTTAGTATAATTAATTTAACTAAAATTTTAGATAAGGTTGAACTGTACTAAACAATAAAAAAAAATATAATCATTAACACAAACTTAAGGGTTCATTGGGAAAAAAACAAAAGTGGCGTTTTAAATGGGGCATTTTTCAAGGTAAAAAAACTAAACATCAAGTTAGCTTGGGGAAATCCTGCTCATTAAATTTTTAAAGTTTCTCTTACCTGACATTAAGAAAAATTATTCCGTAAGGTCTTTCTTTAGACCTTCCCCAAATGGAGTAAAGATATTTTTACAGGAAGGGTCTGAAAACTTTAAATTTAAAAATTCTTTTTTCACATAATAATTTAAAAAACCCAAAACACACGTAAAGGGTTAGTAATTTAAAAAATCTTAACCCCCTTATCTCCCTTATAAAGAAAGTCCAAAAAAGAATAAAAGTTAAATTTTTGTCTTTTTAATAGCGTTTATGGTATCATTTTCCCCAGGCCTTAAATACTTGTAAATTTTGATTAAATTTCAACCATTTGTGTGGGAGTCAAAAGGTGTACTGCGGGATTTTGAGGAAAAAAAAAAAATGAAAAAAATTAAAAATCATCTTTGAATCAACGTTAAATCAATTTTAAAATCAACACAACTATTATAATTTTAACTATTGAAATTTAAAAACAATTTATAGTCATGATTTTTAAGCTAAAATCCACCCCTTTACAAACTGTTTTGTGCCTTTACATTATAGCTCCTTTGGGAGTTGCCTAGTTAAAAAAATCTTTAAATCACTTATGGGGATGAATTAACTTCATTTTTTCTGAAAATGTTTATTTTCCATGTCATTAAGTATTTTAAACACTTTTAAGATTTTAAAATTTTAACAGATTACAAGTATTTAAGCTTTGCTGATGCCTCATAAAACAGGTATCAATAGGTGATCTTAATGTATTTGCGGAAAAGGGGTTTTTACTCATAACATCAATTAACCATATTAGAATAATTTGAAAAACTTTGCTACCACAATAAAAATTCAAAAGAACGTTTCCCCGTTATTTCTAGAAGTCTTTGGTTTCCTTAACTTTCATTAGAACCGTTTACAACTCCCCAAAACCCCCCTGGTCTCGATAGACATTTGGGGGCAGGGAAAATGAAGACAAAAATTGGCCGAACAAAGAAACAACTGACCCAAATATCGACACGAGCGGACCATGTGTAGACAGCCAACCCCCACACCAAATGAAAACGGGGATTTGGAAAAATGGGGGGTTAAAATCCGACACCTTGGACCAAATGAGACAGCTCATTAAAGGAGTACAAAGTGATGGGCGCAAACGGTCCCATCATAGGGGCCAACTGCTCATAACTTTGATATCATCCAGTTAAGAGTAGGCTAAGTGACTGAACTTAAATTTAATACACAATTGGCCTTTTTTTAAAACTTAAAAACATTTTTTTTCCCAATCGTCGCTAACTTCACACTTCTTGACAATTTTTTTGGTTTGCTAAATAAAAATCTAGGGGAAAATAAAACCCAACAATGTTGACCTTTAATTCAGAAATTGAACGTTGCAATTATTTTTTGCAACACTGGCTGTAACATTAAAAGAAAAGTGAGCGCTGGGCCCAGAGAAATACTTTTTTTTATATTACTAGTTTAGAGGTGGGGGTATAAAATTTAAAGAAAATATACCCACAATTTTATTAAAAAGAGTTGAAAACTATTTAAAAAAACTCCTTTTGGGCCTTTTTTAAAACTTGAAAAATTTTACAACATTTTAAAATAAAAGTACAATTAGTAACCCGGAATAAGCGACGAAAAAAGGGTTTTTATATTTTTTTAAAAAGAATTTTTTAAAATCTAGCCCTTTATCCCTGCACATATTTTAATTTTTACCACCACGTTTTACCTACTAGACGTTTCTATCTGTTCAGGGTATACCCTAATTTTAAATTTAAACAGCAAAAGAAAAATTTATATAAGCAAACAACCAAACGGTTTTTTCATAACCAAATCTAACCCTTTTAAAAACATTATAACATGAATTTTCGTAAAAAGCAGTTAAAAAAACCCTGCGTGAGTCAACAAGTTTAAAACAAATTTCTATAGTGATACTATTATTTGTATTTTCGTTCTACTACCCCTAATAATTTTATTAAAAAATTTTTAATAATACCAGGTCGGCTACTAAATAAACTTTGTTCTTTTGAATATTATTTCGGGGTATGAGCGGCTACCCGGAAAAAATTTAAGGTTTTTATGATTTTTTGAAAAATTATTATCAATTAACCTTAAAGCGGGGTGATAAAATAAAATAGAGTGTTTCTTATTTAATATTTCATTATTTGAAAAAAAAGGTATCAAAATATAAAATCTTTTAACCCCAAGATTGTGGTTTTGCCCTTAGGTAAACTCGATTTTAAATTTTTAAAAGTAGGCCATTCAAAAAATATCGGAAAGGGAAAAAAAATTACTTCGAGCTTTTACCCGTGCTGATTAAAAAAATCCCCGCTAAGACTTAAATTATAAGTTATTGTTTTTATTAAGGGTTTGTTACAACTGTTTTAAAAGGGGTGAATTTAAATAGATTTTGGTTTAATTCTAATTTTATCCCGCCAGCGACGTTGGTGGTTTGTTTATTAATTTATTTTCCCAAAAATTTGCATAACGTAAATTTATCATAACTTTCTTTCAACTTAATCCAATTTTTTTTTATTTCTTTAATTTCATTTTTTTTTCCATGATTATGGTATTTTTTAATTTGAAACTGGAAAATATAAATCACACAAGGGGTAAAGGATTTAAAAAAAATAAGGCTTGATTGTATAAATAACCTTAATAACAATTATTAATGTTTGTTTTTTTTCTATTGTTTGACGAATATTACTAACCCTATACTTCATTTTCATTCCTCTATGTTATATCTTTGAATAGTGCTCCTTTTATCTAGATTCTCTATGCCTCGACTTTGAATGTTTTGTTTTTTTGGTTTGAGAGTTTTTGATTGTTATTGTTGAGGTTTAGTTTTTTTTGTTTGGTTTTTTCTATCTTACATTAACCTTCCCCACTCTTGGGGGCAACAAGACCATACCTGGACCACTATATGTTTATTGTTTTCCCGCCAAGTGTCGTGGCGTGGAGTTTTTAGTGTGTTGATTAATTTGTGCCGGCACGGAGACTCGATCAAGACAAAAGTGATAAGGTTCCGTAAACCCTTCACCGGAAGGGGTCTAGATTTTTATTCGTGTGTGTTGTTTGAAGAAGACTGCGCCAGGACATGCCAGTTTACACATAAAGTGAAGGTAGTTCCCTCTATCAATTTCTTTCCCCCATAACAGTTCATTTATCTGTGTTCGTAACACTGGTCCTCCAAGGCTTCTTTTATTTTTCCCATTCAATTGTAAATTATACAAAAACATTTTTGGTCCATCCGGGCCGAGGATACGTGTTTCAGTGTTCCTTGGCGTTTCTTTGTTTTTAGGGTGGATAGAGCAACTTATTTGTTTATTTGGTTTATTTCTTGTATCATTTGTTCACGTCATTTTTTCGGCCATGCTGGGTCAGTTGGATTAGTGGCGTCATCAGTTCGATATATCGTTTGAGAGTTAGCGATTAATCGCTAGCCATATCTATTGTCATCGTAGTAATAGTGATCGAGTGATGTCGACCATGTGTTATTGGTCGAGAGTCGGGAGTAACGATGGCTGGTTTTGACTGTTTTGTTTATGTTTATAGTTAGTTTCTTGTTTGCTTACGTTTGTATTTATTTCCCGTTTGTTTACATTAATTTGGGGTTAAGTTTCTATCTTATGTCTTTATGCACACCTTGAAGCTAGGTTTAAGGTGATAACTGGCCGGGTTAATAGACTTTAAAAGCTGTCGGAACAGGTTCAAGGTGACATTACCAAACTAGAGCTATTTAAGGCACATGTTCAACTTAGAACATTTAAGGGGGGATTTTGAAGAAACTCCGTTGGATTAGGAGTCGCGGCAAGAAAATCTAAGAGGGACTTTGATGTTGAAGCACATGACAAGTTGATTGAGGACTTTGACATGACCTACTACCAGGTTAAGGAGATTTATGCAGGGATTACTAAGCCTTCATCCACGTCGGGAAATGATAAGGGGCCCCGGTAAAGGCATTGTCAGCAAAATTGCCAAAGTTGCAACTCCCCACATTTGGGTGGATAAACACTGACTGGACAACATTTCATGACTTGTACGTCTCTCTCATTCATACAAACAAAACCTTAAACCATGGAAAGGTTTCAATATCTTTTACGCCCATTATCTGGTGACCCCTGACTTTATTAAAGTCACTACCGGTGGTCAGATGAGAACAAACCTTACCCTTTGGGCGACTCTTACAGAACGTTCCCAAAGTTTGGGTCAATAGCTACTACACATTTAGAGAAATAATGCAATTCCCGGGTCTAACCTCAAGGTCGCCACAGAACTTAAGGGCGCTAGGGGACACATTTAGAGAGAACATTGGGTGCACTTAATGTGTTAAAGTTTCCAGTTTGTGAGTGGAGTTTTATCTTACTAAACTTGACACTGAACAAGTTAGATAGAGGGGGACACGGCTGATGTTTGAACTTGCGCCACGGCTACCAAACTACCAAGCTTTGATCAACTTTTGGAATTTCTTGAAAATCAATGCAACGCACTGTAATCTCAAATCAAGGTAAACACTGCAAAACTAGCGCGAGTACTAGACATAAGCAACCAACAGGGGGATGGAAGGAAAACTAAATTCACTGTTGGAGTGAAAAGATCATTTTATTTGACTCAAATCAAGGTCACTGCTCTTTTTGTTCAAGCTAACCATAGTATCTAAAAGTGTCCAGTGTTCACGAGCAAGACACCGACACAACCCCGGTTTGGGGAAAAGTCAAATAATTTGTGTTTTAGTTTTTTTAAAGGATCGCACCAAGTAAAGGGTGTTCCTCAAAAATTCAAGTGTCCACACTGCAATCAAACTCATCACACATTGTTGCACATTGGGTCAATTAATCAAGGCACTTGACACTGCGGTCAAGGATCGTTTAGCTAAAACCAAGTTTACCAGCTCTCACACTGATCCCACCCATAGAGGACAGTAGATATATGCAAGGTGATGCTACCCATCAGGCTCATTCACCAGGCCATGAAGGCACTGTTCAGGGGGTGAACACATCAACTCACCACCCTTCTGTGAGCCTTACTACAGTCTTGTTGGGAACCGCTGTAGTACGGTTAAGGGGCACGGTTGTTTATCAAAGGTTAGAGTGTTGATAGATTGTGCGTCACAATCATATTTTTTTAAATAAAAGACTGTGCTCCCCGGCTGTGCCTGCACGTCGCAATTGAAAATTCCGATTAAAGGGATCTCTCAGTCAACTGTGCAAACCAAAAAGGGGTTGTGATATGTGAGGTGAAACCTTGTGGTTTTTAAATGGTCCTCAGTTGATCACCGAGGCTATCATTCTAAGTAAAATCACATCGGAATGCCATCAACCATCTTTCTAAAGATATGGTTCAGGAGTTTGCTCATCTTCAGCGGGCTGACCCTCATTTTCATGTACCAGGCGATTGACATTCTCTTAGGTGCGATGTATACCCGAGATTTTTGATGGTGGGCGGTATTCAACTTCATCTAATTGTCCCACAGGATTGCATAGCATTTTTGGCTGGATCATAATTGGTCGAATAGGACCTCAACCACTTATAATTCTAGTGTTTCATCTTTTTTTGTTGCTATGAACCATCACTTGACAATGTTTTGCGACGCTTCTGGAGGTGGAAAAAATTCCCCGTGACTAAACACATTGCCCCTAATGAAGCTATGTTGAGGAAACACTATGTGAAAACCCACACACCGTGACAATGAGGTAAAATACTTTGTTCGGCTACGTTTCAAGGATGCACAACCAGAGCTGGAGAATCACATAAAACAAGCAGTCAAGAGACGCATTCAGCTGGAAGTCGCCTAGCTCGTTACCCACAACTTAAAGGAACAGTATGTGACCTTTCTAAAGGAATATGAAGAACTCGGTCACATGCAGCGCATTGAACCACAATGATCCAAGGGCATTAAATACTATATTCCAAATCATTGCGTACCAAAGAATCTAGTTCAACCACCAAACTGAGAGTTGTATTTGACGCTTTCTGCAGCAAACATCATCGGGTCAGTCACTGAATGATACATTATTGAAGGGTCCCAAACTGCAAAGGGAAATTGTGGAAATTGTTATGAATTTTCGATTTTTATCCCCTTGTGCTCACCACTGAATATGCAAGATGTATCGACAAATACTTGTCACTCCGGATGACCGACATACCAGGTAATACTGTGGCGCGAATCCCTGATCAACAGATTCAAGAATATCAATTGAATACTGTGACTTATGGTGTACTTCAGCTCCGTACTTAGCGATGCGATCCCTGCGTTTAACTCGCTTCTGATGAAAAACTTCGTTACCCTCGTGCTGCCCAGGCCTATGTAAGGACTTTTTGTTGATGACATAGTCACTGGTGCTGTTTTAGTGGAATCTTCGCTCCCTTTACAAACGAGCTGATTGAATTGCTAAGCTTAGGGGGCTTCCAACTTAGAAAATGGTTTTAGCAACCACCCTGAAGTATTAAAGAGGAAACCAAATGAACACCGTGAAGTTCCCCTCATGTTTGAAAAAATGGAGATCAAATAATTAAGATATTAGGACTGGAATGGACCCACATCAGATTCATTCTCTTATCATGTACATCCCTCTGAGATTACAGTAACGAAGGAGGGCAGTTCTCTCAAATATTTGCTAGATATTTGATCCTGTGGGTGGCTATTCCAGTGGTGTTCTGGGCTAAGGCGTTCATGCAGATTTTGTGGGCCATAAGACTTGATTGGGATGAACCACTTCCCCCCAGAGCTCGGACAAGGGTGGCAAAGGTTTTGTTCAAACTTTCATGTTCTTACACATGTCAAGATCAACAGATTTCTACCAACCAGTGATGCTATTAATTGCCAGCTTCATGGGTTTTGTGATTTCATCTATCAAAGGATATGCAGCAGTCGTCTATCTTCGAACTACCACGGCAATGGAGAAATTCAAGTCAACAACCTTATTGCCAAGTCAAGAGTAGCTCCGGTAAGAGTTTATCTCTTCTAGGCTTGAGCTTTGTGGGGCTCAGCTTTCCCAGCCACACTTAGAGTGGGTGCAGCAGAACCTTAAACAACGATTACAGGTGTCAACTGTGTATACTTGGTCAGATTCTACCATCGTTTTTGGGATGGATTCAAACGTCACCACATCTTTTGAAAACATTCGTTGCCAACAGAGTAGCCCAAATTCAAGCAGCAATACCAGCACAACATTTTGGGGACATGTCCCATCTAATTCAAATCCGGCTGATTGTGCATCTAGATGCTTACATCCTGAAGAGTTGACAAATTTCCACATCTGGGGGACAGGACCAGAGTGGCTGAAACAACCATTAGTAGTTGCCCAAGCTGCCTGAGGTGACTTGCCAGGTGAGTTTACCTGAATTAAAGATTGTAAGGGTTACCAGTCTAGTAGCAGAAGTGAATAATTGGTGGGCAGACCTTCTCAAACGTTTCTCATCATGGGGAAAGCTGCAACGAGTCATCGCATTTTTAGCACGGTTTATTCAGAACTCCAAAGTAAAGAATCAAGATCGTTGTAAAGGCCATTGTTGTCCAAGGAGCTCAGACGGCCGCATGTTTTGTATTTAAACAAGTTCAACAACAGGGGTTTGAGTCAGAACTTGAAGAAATAAAGAAGGGCCGGGGTGTTCACCCCGCGTGAGGGGCCTAACCCGTTTCTCGACCAGGAGGGCCTATTGAGGTAGGAGGTCGCTTGAGACACTCTTCACTGCGGTATGACACAAAACATCCTCTTCTGTTGCCTAAAAATAGTCATATCACCGATATCATTGTTGATCACTACCATGTATCTCATTTTCATGCTGGACTTCGAACAACCCACTCACTCATTCAAGACCAGTACGGATTCTCTCAGCACGCACTGTTATAAAAACCCGGATCTTCAAAATGTAAAGAGATGTTTTCGATTTAAGGCACTGCTCTCCAACCATTCATGGGGACCTCCCAGCAATGCGTGTGCAGCAATCAAGACCATTTGTGCGAGTTGGGGTGGATTATGGAGGACCCTTCCAGATAAAATCATCTGAATTAAGGAATTCTAAGGTGCTCAAGGCTTAATTATGTTTGTTTTGTGTGCTTGGCAACTAAGGCAGTGCACCTTGAGGGGGTATCAGACTTAAGCACAAGGCCTTTCTTGATGCCGTTTTCGGTTTATTTCCCCTCGGGGTATGTGCTCAGACATTTATAGCGACTGTGGCACAAACTTTGTAGGGGCCAAGCGCCATTTTACAGAAATACAAAGGCATCTAGAATCCCATTTCCCAAACCAAGTTGAAAAAGATAAACTTTCGGTCCCCAAAGGCATAAATTGGCATTTCAACCCACCTTCAGCTCCACATTTTTGGTGACTATGGGAGGCTGGGATCAAGTCGGCAAAAAACTCACCTAAAGCGAGTGGGGGGGTGATCAGACACTTACCTTTGAAAGCCTCCACGCTCTTCATTCAAATTGAGCCGTTCTAAATTCAAGGCCTCTTTGTGCTCTCTCTGCGGATCCGAAATGACCTTGATCCCTTGACACCAGGACATTTCATAGTGGGTCATTCTCTCACCAGACCACCTGAGGAGATCGTAAAAATGAGCTACCTACCAACAGGTTGAAACGCTTTGGGAGTTGATACAACAAGCCTATCAGCACTTTTGGCAAAGATGGTCAAGGGAATATATCCATACTCTCCAACAAACGATAAAAATGGACTACAAACAAGGTCAATTTTACAAGAAGGACAATTAGTCTTGATAAAGGAAGACAATCTTCCCCCATCAGGTGGCTGCTCGGAAGAGTAGCAGAGGTTACCCTGGAAGGGAATGGGATAACGAGAGTCGTAAGTGCCGCACCGAGCACGGGACCCTCAACGACCGGTTTTTAAAATTATGTCCACTTCCAAAACAATAGGAAGGATACATTTCTCCTATAATATTATTCTGTTCATTTTCTTTGTTGCTGGTTTGTTGTTCTTAAAAAAATCATTTTAGTTTTTGGTGGGCGGTATGTTTTTTATAGTTTTCTATTGTTTGACGAATATTACTAATCCTATACTTCATTTTCATTCCCCTATGTTATATCTTTGAATAGTGCTCCTTTTATCTAGATTCTCTATGCCTCGACATTGAACTGTTTGTTTTTTTGGTTTGAGAGTTTTGATTGTTATTGTTATTTTATTATTATATTATTATTATTATTTTTGTTTAACGGCCCATCGACACATCTAGGTCATTAGGCCTTGAAATATATTAAAAACATAATAAAATCCCCATAGGGGAAAGAGATAAAACATTCACCATCTGAGACACTCCATAGGATGCTCAAATGGGCTCCTGGTATAAATTAAGTGATACACCTGCTAAAAAAAAACCACAAGTGATCACTCTAATAAAAAGACAAAACAAACTATTAAAAAATAACACGTTAAAAGAGAAAACATGTTAAAATGGGTAATACGTTAAAAAGACAAAACAACATGTTAAATTGTATAAAACTGTTAAAAAGATCTCAAATTTTGAGATAATATCCAAAAGAGCCCTTTATAAAGTGACTCAAATGGCATTAAAAAGATCCGCCTGGCGTATAAAACGGAGTAAACAAATAAAATCCAAACCGCACTATCGCGTAATAAAAAACGTAAGTCACCTTTAAATCAAGAGCCAGACGGGTAGGGGCTAGTTTGCGACATCCACCAAAATGTGATGCACACTAAGGGGAGTATCACAAAACTCACACAGGGGGGGTCCCCTCTTAGAAAAAAATAT